>OY829915.1:127164044-127422411 GCA_963691935.1 Nephrotoma guestfalica | reverse complement strand
ATTCGTTAGAGATTCATTCAATAAAATAAAAAATGTTCACAGCCGGTCTAAATTTATGCTACAGGTAATCCTTCAGGATTCGAGTTATTTTTTCTTATTTTGGCACGCCTTACCTATGGTTTTGTGTTTTTGAAAATATCACTCGATCATAAGTATAGTAACTAGAGCCCTACGACAATGCACCTAGAGTACCAGACAGTACTGTTTGAACCTTTGTGAAGTTATCCCGGAAACTCAGCCCGGAAAATGATTATAGTTAAATATGGTAACACCTTTATATATTTAAGAAATTATAATGAAACTACAACTATCACGATATAAAAATATAAAGATAGTAAGAAAAATTTTATTATGAAAAATAATATACAAAATGGCGGGCATTATAAATAAAAACATATTGACATTTTTTAACTTGTACTATAGCTAATTACTATAGCACAAAAAAAAATTATATAATTTATATACAAACAGGTGGGTTTATTGATATAATAAGTAATTATTCAATTTGTAAAAAACAACAATGTCACAAAAATTTAGTTTATAGCTCCGCTATAGTCGTCTGAATTCGTAGTACATGTCCATTACCAGAAACCGGACTATATACGTTTTGTAGTTCCGGGATTGGCCTGTTTAAATAACAAGTGACAAAAAAATTCTATGATTTAGAGCTCCGCTATAGTCGTCTGAATTCGTAGTACATGTCCATTACCAGAAACCGGACTATATACGTTTTGTAGTTCAGGGATTGGCCTGTTTAAATAACAAGTGGCAAAAAAATTCTATGATTTAGAGCTCCGCTATAGTCGTCTGAATTCGTAGTACATGTCCATTACCAGAAACCGGACTATATACGTTTTGTAGTTCAGGGATTGGCCTGTTTAAATAACAAGTGGCAAAAAAATTCTATGATTTAGAGCTCCGCTATAGTCGTCTGAATTCGTAGTACATGTCCATTACCAGAAACCGGACTATATACGTTTTGTAGTTCAGGGATTGGCCTGTTTAAATAACAAGTGGCAAAAAATTCTATGATTTAGAGCTCCGCTATAGTCGTCTGAATTCGTAGTACATGTCCATTACCAGAAACCGGACTATATACGTTTTGTAGTTCAGGGATTGGCCTGTTTAAATAACAAGTGACAAAAAAATTCTATGATTTAGAGCTCCGCTATAGTCGTCTGAATTCGTAGTACATGTCCATTACCAGAAACCGGACTATATACGTTTTGTAGTTCAGGGATTGGCCTGTTTAAATAACAAGTGGCAAAAAAATTCTATGATTTAGAGCTCCGCTATAGTCGTCTGAATTCGTAGTACATGTCCATTACCAGAAACCGGACTATATACGTTTTGTAGTTCAGGGATTGGCCTGTTTAAATAACAAGTGGCAAAAAAATTCTATGATTTAGAGCTCGCTATAGTCGTCTGAATTCGTAGTACATGTCCATTACCAGAAACCGGACTATATACGTTTTGTAGTTCAGAGATTGGCCTGTTTAAATAACAAGTTGCAAAAAAATTCTATGATTTAGAGCTCCGCTATAGTCGTCTGAATTCGTAGTACATGTCCATTACCAGAAACCGGACTATATACGTTTTGTAGTTCAGGGATTGGCCTGTTTAAATAACAAGTGGCAAAAAAATTCTATGATTTAGAGCTCCGCTATAGTCGTCTGAATTCGTAGTACATGTCCATTACCAGAAACCGGACTATATACGTTTTGTAGTTCAGGGATTGGCCTGTTTAAATAACAAGTGGCAAAAAAATTCTATGATTTAGAGCTCCGCTATAGTCGTCTGAATTCGTAGTACATGTCCATTACCAGAACCGGACTATATACGTTTTGTAGTTCAGGGATTGGCCTGTTTAAATAACAAGTGACAAAAAAATTCTATGATTTAGAGCTCCGCTATAGTCGTCTGAATTCGTAGTACATGTCCATTACCAGAAACCGGACTATATACGTTTTGTAGTTCAGGGATTGGCCTGTTTAAATAACAAGTGGCAAAAAAATTCTATGATTTAGAGCTCCGCTATAGTCGTCTGAATTCGTAGTACATGTCCATTACCAGAAACCGGACTATATACGTTTTGTAGTTCAGGGATTGGCCTGTTTAAATAACAAGTTGCAAAAAAATTCTATGATTTAGAGCTCCGCTATAGTCGTCTGAATTCGTAGTACATGTCCATTACCAGAAACCGGACTATATACGTTTTGTAGTTCAGGGATTGGCCTGTTTAAATAACAAGTGACAAAAAAATTCTATGATTTAGAGCTCCGCTATAGTCGTCTGAATTCGTAGTACATGTCCATTACCAGAAACCGGACTATATACGTTTTGTAGTTCAGGATTGGCCTGTTTAAATAACAAGTTGCAAAAAAATTCTATGATTTAGAGCTCCGCTATAGTCGTCTGAATTCGTAGTACATGTCCATTACCAGAAACCGGACTATATACGTTTTGTAGTTCAGGGATTGGCCTGTTTAAATAACAAGTGCAAAAAAATTCTATGATTTAGAGCTCCGCTATAGTCGTCTGAATTCGTAGTACATGTCCATTACCAGAAACCGGACTATATACGTTTTGTAGTTCAGGGATTGGCCTGTTTAAATAACAAGTGACAAAAAAATTCTATGATTTAGAGCTCCGCTATAGTCGTCTGAATTCGTAGTACATGTCCATTACCAGAAACCGGACTATATACGTTTTGTAGTTCAGGGATTGGCCTGTTTAAATAACAAGTGGCAAAAAAATTCTATGATTTAGAGCTCCGCTATAGTCGTCTGAATTCGTAGTACATGTCCATTACCAGAAACCGGACTATATACGTTTTGTAGTTCAGGGATTGGCCTGTTTAAATAACAAGTTGCAAAAAAATTCTATGATTTAGAGCTCCGCTATAGTCGTCTGAATTCGTAGTACATGTCCATTACCAGAAACCGGACTATATACGTTTTGTAGTTCAGGGATTGGCCTGTTTAAATAACAAGTGGCAAAAAAATTCTATGATTTAGAGCTCCGCTATAGTCGTCTGAATTCGTAGTACATGTCCATTACCAGAAACCGGACTATATACGTTTTGTAGTTCAGGGATTGGCCTGTTTAAATAACAAGTGGCAAAAAAATTCTATGATTTAGAGCTCCGCTATAGTCGTCTGAATTCGTAGTACATGTCCATTACCAGAAACCGGACTATATACGTTTTGTAGTTCAGGGATTGGCCTGTTTAAATAACAAGTGGCAAAAAAATTCTATGATTTAGAGCTCCGCTATAGTCGTCTGAATTCGTAGTACATGTCCATTACCAGAAACCGGACTATATACGTTTTGTAGTTCAGGGATTGGCCTGTTTAAATAACAAGTTGCAAAAAAATTCTATGATTTAGAGCTCCGCTATAGTCGTCTGAATTCGTAGTACATGTCCATTACCAGAAACCGGACTATATACGTTTTGTAGTTCAGAGATTGGCCTGTTTAAATAACAAGTGGCAAAAAAATTCTATGATTTAGAGCTCCGCTATAGTCGTCTGAATTCGTAGTACATGTCCATTACCAGAAACCGGACTATATACGTTTTGTAGTTCAGGGATTGGCCTGTTTAAATAACAAGTGGCAAAAAAATTCTATGATTTAGAGCTCCGCTATAGTCGTCTGAATTCGTAGTACATGTCCATTACCAGAAACCGGACTATATACGTTTTGTAGTTCAGGGATTGGCCTGTTTAAATAACAAGTGGCAAAAAAATTCTATGATTTAGAGCTCCGCTATAGTCGTCTGAATTCGTAGTACATGTCCATTACCAGAAACCGGACTATATACGTTTTGTAGTTCAGGGATTGGCCTGTTTAAATAACAAGTGGCAAAAAAATTCTATGATTTAGAGCTCCGCTATAGTCGTCTGAATTCGTAGTACATGTCCATTACCAGAAACCGGACTATATACGTTTTGTAGTTCAGGGATTGGCCTGTTTAAATAACAAGTGCAAAAAAATTCTATGATTTAGAGCTCCGCTATAGTCGTCTGAATTCGTAGTACATGTCCATTACCAGAAACCGGACTATATACGTTTTGTAGTTCAGGGATTGGCCTGTTTAAATAACAAGTTGCAAAAAAATTCTATGATTTAGAGCTCCGCTATAGTCGTCTGAATTCGTAGTACATGTCCATTACCAGAAACCGGACTATATACGTTTTGTAGTTCAGGGATTGGCCTGTTTAAATAACAAGTGGCAAAAAAATTCTATGATTTAGAGCTCCGCTATAGTCGTCTGAATTCGTAGTACATGTCCATTACCAGAAACCGGACTATATACGTTTTGTAGTTCAGGGATTGGCCTGTTTAAATAACAAGTGGCAAAAAAATTCTATGATTTAGAGCTCCGCTATAGTCGTCTGAATTCGTAGTACATGTCCATTACCAGAAACCGGACTATATACGTTTTGTAGTTCAGGGATTGGCCTGTTTAAATAACAAGTGGCAAAAAAAATTCTATGATTTAGAGCTCCGCTATAGTCGTCTGAATTCGTAGTACATGTCCATTACCAGAAACCGGACTATATACGTTTTGTAGTTCAGGGATTGGCCTGTTTAAATAACAAGTGGCAAAAAAATTCTATGATTTAGAGCTCCGCTATAGTCGTCTGAATTCGTAGTACATGTCCATTACCAGAAACCGGACTATATACGTTTTGTAGTTCAGGGATTGGCCTGTTTAAATAACAAGTGGCAAAAAAATTCTATGATTTAGAGCTCCGCTATAGTCGTCTGAATTCGTAGTACATGTCCATTACCAGAAACCGGACTATATACGTTTTGTAGTTCAGGGATTGGCCTGTTTAAATAACAAGTGGCAAAAAAATTCTATGATTTAGAGCTCCGCTATAGTCGTCTGAATTCGTAGTACATGTCCATTACCAGAAACCGGACTATATACGTTTTGTAGTTCAGGGATTGGCCTGTTTAAATAACAAGTGCAAAAAAATTCTATGATTTAGAGCTCCGCTATAGTCGTCTGAATTCGTAGTACATGTCCATTACCAGAAACCGGACTATATACGTTTTGTAGTTCAGGGATTGGCCTGTTTAAATAACAAGTGGCAAAAAAATTCTATGATTTAGAGCTCCGCTATAGTCGTCTGAATTCGTAGTACATGTCCATTACCAGAAACCGGACTATATACGTTTTGTAGTTCAGGGATTGGCCTGTTTAAATAACAAGTGACAAAAAAATTCTATGATTTAGAGCTCCGCTATAGTCGTCTGAATTCGTAGTACATGTCCATTACCAGAAACCGGACTATATACGTTTTGTAGTTCAGGGATTGGCCTGTTTAAATAACAAGTGGCAAAAAAATTCTATGATTTAGAGCTCCGCTATAGTCGTCTGAATTCGTAGTACATGTCCATTACCAGAAACCGGACTATATACGTTTTGTAGTTCAGAGATTGGCCTGTTTAAATAACAAGTTGCAAAAAAATTCTATGATTTAGAGCTCCGCTATAGTCGTCTGAATTCGTAGTACATGTCCATTACCAGAAACCGGACTATATACGTTTTGTAGTTCAGGGATTGGCCTGTTTAAATAACAAGTGACAAAAAAATTCTATGATTTAGAGCTCCGCTATAGTCGTCTGAATTCGTAGTACATGTCCATTACCAGAAACCGGACTATATACGTTTTGTAGTTCAGGGATTGGCCTGTTTAAATAACAAGTGACAAAAAAATTCTATGATTTAGAGCTCCGCTATAGTCGTCTGAATTCGTAGTACATGTCCATTACCAGAAACCGGACTATATACGTTTTGTAGTTCAGGGATTGGCCTGTTTAAATAACAAGTGGCAAAAAAATTCTATGATTTAGAGCTCCGCTATAGTCGTCTGAATTCGTAGTACATGTCCATTACCAGAAACCGGACTATATACGTTTTGTAGTTCAGGGATTGGCCTGTTTAAATAACAAGTGGCAAAAAAATTCTATGATTTAGAGCTCCGCTATAGTCGTCTGAATTCGTAGTACATGTCCATTACCAGAAACCGGACTATATACGTTTTGTAGTTCAGGGATTGGCCTGTTTAAATAACAAGTGGCAAAAAAATTCTATGATTTAGAGCTCCGCTATAGTCGTCTGAATTCGTAGTACATGTCCATTACCAGAAACCGGACTATATACGTTTTGTAGTTCAGGGATTGGCCTGTTTAAATAACAAGTTGCAAAAAAAATTCTATGATTTAGAGCTCCGCTATAGTCGTCTGAATTCGTAGTACATGTCCCATTACCAGAAACCGGACTATATACGTTTTGTAGTTCAGGGATTGGCCTGTTTAAATAACAAGTTGCAAAAAAATTCTATGATTTAGAGCTCCGCTATAGTCGTCTGAATTCGTAGTACATGTCCATTACCAGAAACCGGACTATATACGTTTTGTAGTTCAGGGATTGGCCTGTTTAAATAACAAGTGGCAAAAAAATTCTATGATTTAGAGCTCCGCTATAGTCGTCTGAATTCGTAGTACATGTCCATTACCAGAAACCGGACTATATACGTTTTGTAGTTCAGGGATTGGCCTGTTTAAATAACAAGTGGCAAAAAAATTCTATGATTTAGAGCTCCGCTATAGTCGTCTGAATTCGTAGTACATGTCCATTACCAGAAACCGGACTATATACGTTTTGTAGTTCAGGGATTGGCCTGTTTAAATAACAAGTTGCAAAAAAATTCTATGATTTAGAGCTCCGCTATAGTCGTCTGAATTCGTAGTACATGTCCATTACCAGAAACCGGACTATATACGTTTTGTAGTTCAGGGATTGGCCTGTTTAAATAACAAGTGGCAAAAAAATTCTATGATTTAGAGCTCCGCTATAGTCGTCTGAATTCGTAGTACATGTCCATTACCAGAAACCGGACTATATACGTTTTGTAGTTCAGGGATTGGCCTGTTTAAATAACAAGTGACAAAAAAATTCTATGATTTAGAGCTCCGCTATAGTCGTCTGAATTCGTAGTACATGTCCATTACCAGAAACCGGACTATATACGTTTTGTAGTTCAGGGATTGGCCTGTTTAAATAACAAGTGGCAAAAAAATTCTATGATTTAGAGCTCCGCTATAGTCGTCTGAATTCGTAGTACATGTCCATTACCAGAAACCGGACTATATACGTTTTGTAGTTCAGGGATTGGCCTGTTTAAATAACAAGTTGCAAAAAAATTCTATGATTTAGAGCTCCGCTATAGTCGTCTGAATTCGTAGTACATGTCCATTACCAGAAACCGGACTATATACGTTTTGTAGTTCAGGGATTGGCCTGTTTAAATAACAAGTGGCAAAAAAATTCTATGATTTAGAGCTCCGCTATAGTCGTCTGAATTCGTAGTACATGTCCATTACCAGAAACCGGACTATATACGTTTTGTAGTTCAGGGATTGGCCTGTTTAAATAACAAGTGACAAAAAAATTCTATGATTTAGAGCTCCGCTATAGTCGTCTGAATTCGTAGTACATGTCCATTACCAGAAACCGGACTATATACGTTTTGTAGTTCAGGGATTGGCCTGTTTAAATAACAAGTGGCAAAAAAATTCTATGATTTAGAGCTCCGCTATAGTCGTCTGAATTCGTAGTACATGTCCATTACCAGAAACCGGACTATATACGTTTTGTAGTTCAGGGATTGGCCTGTTTAAATAACAAGTGGCAAAAAAATTCTATGATTTAGAGCTCCGCTATAGTCGTCTGAATTCGTAGTACATGTCCATTACCAGAAACCGGACTATATACGTTTTGTAGTTCAGGGATTGGCCTGTTTAAATAACAAGTGACAAAAAAATTCTATGATTTAGAGCTCCGCTATAGTCGTCTGAATTCGTAGTACATGTCCATTACCAGAAACCGGACTATATACGTTTTGTAGTTCAGGGATTGGCCTGTTTAAATAACAAGTGGCAAAAAAATTCTATGATTTAGAGCTCCGCTATAGTCGTCTGAATTCGTAGTACATGTCCATTACCAGAAACCGGACTATATACGTTTTGTAGTTCAGAGATTGGCCTGTTTAAATAACAAGTTGCAAAAAAATTCTATGATTTAGAGCTCCGCTATAGTCGTCTGAATTCGTAGTACATGTCCATTACCAGAAACCGGACTATATACGTTTTGTAGTTCAGGGATTGGCCTGTTTAAATAACAAGTGACAAAAAAATTCTATGATTTAGAGCTCCGCTATAGTCGTCTGAATTCGTAGTACATGTCCATTACCAGAAACCGGACTATATACGTTTTGTAGTTCAGGGATTGGCCTGTTTAAATAACAAGTGACAAAAAAATTCTATGATTTAGAGCTCCGCTATAGTCGTCTGAATTCGTAGTACATGTCCATTACCAGAAACCGGACTATATACGTTTTGTAGTTCAGGGATTGGCCTGTTTAAATAACAAGTGGCAAAAAAATTCTATGATTTAGAGCTCCGCTATAGTCGTCTGAATTCGTAGTACATGTCCATTACCAGAAACCGGACTATATACGTTTTGTAGTTCAGGGATTGGCCTGTTTAAATAACAAGTGGCAAAAAAATTCTATGATTTAGAGCTCCGCTATAGTCGTCTGAATTCGTAGTACATGTCCATTACCAGAAACCGGACTATATACGTTTTGTAGTTCAGGATTGGCCTGTTTAAATAACAAGTGGCAAAAAAATTCTATGATTTAGAGCTCCGCTATAGTCGTCTGAATTCGTAGTACATGTCCATTACCAGAAACCGGACTATATACGTTTTGTAGTTCAGGGATTGGCCTGTTTAAATAACAAGTGACAAAAAAATTCTATGATTTAGAGCTCCGCTATAGTCGTCTGAATTCGTAGTACATGTCCATTACCAGAAACCGGACTATATACGTTTTGTAGTTCAGGGATTGGCCTGTTTAAATAACAAGTTGCAAAAAATTCTATGATTTAGAGCTCCGCTATAGTCGTCTGAATTCGTAGTACATGTCCATTACCAGAAACCGGACTATATACGTTTTGTAGTTCAGGGATTGGCCTGTTTAAATAACAAGTGGCAAAAAAATTCTATGATTTAGAGCTCCGCTATAGTCGTCTGAATTCGTAGTACATGTCCATTACCAGAAACCGGACTATATACGTTTTGTAGTTCAGGGATTGGCCTGTTTAAATAACAAGTGACAAAAAAATTCTATGATTTAGAGCTCCGCTATAGTCGTCTGAATTCGTAGTACATGTCCATTACCAGAAACCGGACTATATACGTTTTGTAGTTCAGGGATTGGCCTGTTTAAATAACAAGTGGCAAAAAAATTCTATGATTTAGAGCTCCGCTATAGTCGTCTGAATTCGTAGTACATGTCCATTACCAGAAACCGGACTATATACGTTTTGTAGTTCAGGGATTGGCCTGTTTAAATAACAAGTGGCAAAAAATTCTATGATTTAGAGCTCCGCTATAGTCGTCTGAATTCGTAGTACATGTCCATTACCAGAAACCGGACTATATACGTTTTGTAGTTCAGGGATTGGCCTGTTTAAATAACAAGTGGCAAAAAAATTCTATGATTTAGAGCTCCGCTATAGTCGTCTGAATTCGTAGTACATGTCCATTACCAGAAACCGGACTATATACGTTTTGTAGTTCAGGGATTGGCCTGTTTAAATAACAAGTGGCAAAACAATTCTATGATTTAGAGCTCCGCTATAGTCGTCTGAATTCGTAGTACATGTCCATTACCAGAAACCGGACTATATACGTTTTGTAGTTGTTCAGGGATTGGCCTGTTTAAATAACAAGTGGCAAAAAATTCTATGATTTAGAGCTCCGCTATAGTCGTCTGAATTCGTAGTACATGTCCATTACCAGAAACCGGACTATATACGTTTTGTAGTTCAGAGATTGGCCTGTTTAAATAACAAGTTGCAAAAAAATTCTATGATTTAGAGCTCCGCTATAGTCGTCTGAATTCGTAGTACATGTCCATTACCAGAAACCGGACTATATACGTTTTGTAGTTCAGGGATTGGCCTGTTTAAATAACAAGTTGCAAAAAAATTCTATGATTTAGAGCTCCGCTATAGTCGTCTGAATTCGTAGTACATGTCCATTACCAGAAACCGGACTATATACGTTTTGTAGTTCAGGGATTGGCCTGTTTAAATAACAAGTGGCAAAAAAATTCTATGATTTAGAGCTCCGCTATAGTCGTCTGAATTCGTAGTACATGTCCATTACCAGAAACCGGACTATATACGTTTTGTAGTTCAGGGATTGGCCTGTTTAAATAACAAGTGACAAAAAAATTCTATGATTTAGAGCTCCGCTATAGTCGTCTGAATTCGTAGTACATGTCCATTACCAGAAACCGGACTATATACGTTTTGTAGTTCAGGGATTGGCCTGTTTAAATAACAAGTGGCAAAAAAATTCTATGATTTAGAGCTCCGCTATAGTCGTCTGAATTCGTAGTACATGTCCATTACCAGAAACCGGACTATATACGTTTTGTAGTTCAGGGATTGGCCTGTTTAAATAACAAGTGACAAAAAAATTCTATGATTTAGAGCTCCGCTATAGTCGTCTGAATTCGTAGTACATGTCCATTACCAGAAACCGGACTATATACGTTTTGTAGTTCAGGGATTGGCCTGTTTAAATAACAAGTGGCAAAACAATTCTATGATTTAGAGCTCCGCTATAGTCGTCTGAATTCGTAGTACATGTCCATTACCAGAAACCGGACTATATACGTTTTGTAGTTCAGGGATTGGCCTGTTTAAATAACAAGTGACAAAAAAATTCTATGATTTAGAGCTCCGCTATAGTCGTCTGAATTCGTAGTACATGTCCATTACCAGAAACCGGACTATATACGTTTTGTAGTTCAGGGATTGGCCTGTTTAAATAACAAGTTGCAAAAAAATTCTATGATTTAGAGCTCCGCTATAGTCGTCTGAATTCGTAGTACATGTCCATTACCAGAAACCGGACTATATACGTTTTGTAGTTCAGGGATTGGCCTGTTTAAATAACAAGTGGCAAAAAAATTCTATGATTTAGAGCTCCGCTATAGTCGTCTGAATTCGTAGTACATGTCCATTACCAGAAACCGGACTATATACGTTTTGTAGTTCAGGGATTGGCCTGTTTAAATAACAAGTGACAAAAAAATTCTATGATTTAGAGCTCCGCTATAGTCGTCTGAATTCGTAGTACATGTCCATTACCAGAAACCGGACTATATACGTTTTGTAGTTCAGGGATTGGCCTGTTTAAATAACAAGTGGCAAAAAAATTCTATGATTTAGAGCTCCGCTATAGTCGTCTGAATTCGTAGTACATGTCCATTACCAGAAACCGGACTATATACGTTTTGTAGTTCAGGGATTGGCCTGTTTAAATAACAAGTTGCAAAAAAATTCTATGATTTAGAGCTCCGCTATAGTCGTCTGAATTCGTAGTACATGTCCATTACCAGAAACCGGACTATATACGTTTTGTAGTTCAGGGATTGGCCTGTTTAAATAACAAGTGACAAAAAAATTCTATGATTTAGAGCTCCGCTATAGTCGTCTGAATTCGTAGTACATGTCCATTACCAGAAACCGGACTATATACGTTTTGTAGTTCAGGGATTGGCCTGTTTAAATAACAAGTGGCAAAAAAATTCTATGATTTAGAGCTCCGCTATAGTCGTCTGAATTCGTAGTACATGTCCATTACCAGAAACCGGACTATATACGTTTTGTAGTTCAGGGATTGGCCTGTTTAAATAACAAGTGACAAAAAAATTCTATGATTTAGAGCTCCGCTATAGTCGTCTGAATTCGTAGTACATGTCCATTACCAGAAACCGGACTATATACGTTTTGTAGTTCAGGGATTGGCCTGTTTAAATAACAAGTGGCAAAAAAATTCTATGATTTAGAGCTCCGCTATAGTCGTCTGAATTCGTAGTACATGTCCATTACCAGAAACCGGACTATATACGTTTTGTAGTTCAGGGATTGGCCTGTTTAAATAACAAGTGACAAAAAAATTCTATGATTTAGAGCTCCGCTATAGTCGTCTGAATTCGTAGTACATGTCCATTACCAGAAACCGGACTATATACGTTTTGTAGTTCAGGGATTGGCCTGTTTAAATAACAAGTTGCAAAAAAATTCTATGATTTAGAGCTCCGCTATAGTCGTCTGAATTCGTAGTACATGTCCATTACCAGAAACCGGACTATATACGTTTTGTAGTTCAGGGATTGGCCTGTTTAAATAACAAGTGACAAAAAAATTCTATGATTTAGAGCTCCGCTATAGTCGTCTGAATTCGTAGTACATGTCCATTACCAGAAACCGGACTATATACGTTTTGTAGTTCAGGGATTGGCCTGTTTAAATAACAAGTGGCAAAAAAATTCTATGATTTAGAGCTCCGTTATAGTCGTCTGAATTCGTAGTACATGTCCATTACCAGAAACCGGACTATATACGTTTTGTAGTTCAGGGATTGGCCTGTTTAAATAACAAGTGGCAAAAAAATTCTATGATTTAGAGCTCCGTTATAGTCGTCTGAATTCGTAGTACATGTCCATTACCAGAAACCGGACTATATACGTTTTGTAGTTCAGGGATTGGCCTGTTTAAATAACAAGTTGCAAAAAAATTCTATGATTTAGAGCTCCGCTATAGTCGTCTGAATTCGTAGTACATGTCCATTACCAGAAACCGGACTATATACGTTTTGTAGTTCAGGGATTGGCCTGTTTAAATAACAAGTGGCAAAAAAATTCTATGATTTAGAGCTCCGTTATAGTCGTCTGAATTCGTAGTACATGTCCATTACCAGAAACCGGACTATATAAGTTTTGTAGTTCAGAGATTGGCCTGTTTAAATAACAAGTTGCAAAAAAAATCTATGATTTAGAGCTCCGCTATAGTCGTCTGAATTCGTAGTACATGTCCATTACCAGAAACCGGACTATATCCGTTTTGTAGTTCAGGGATTGGCCTGTTTAAATAACAAGTGGCAAAAAAATTCTATGATTTAGAGCTCCGCTATAGTCGTCTGAATTCGTAGTACATGTCCATTACCAGAAACCGGGCTATATACGTTTTGTAGTTCAGGGATTGGCCTGTTTAAATAACAAGTTGCAAAAATATTCTATGATTTAGAGCTCCGCTATAGTCGTCTGAATTCGTAGTACATGTCCATTACCAGAAACCGGACTATATAAGTTTTGTAGTTCAGGGATTGGCCTGTTTAAATAACAAGTTGCAAAAAAAATCTATGATTTAGAGCTTCGCTATAGTCGTCTGAATTCGTAGTACATGTCCATTACCAGAAACCGACTAATGTAAATCTATATTTTTCAAAGTTTAGGTTTTTAGGCCGTCCGCCTCGAAAATTCGACATTTTTATACTGAACTTTCAAATGTAAATAGAAATTGAATAACGTGCGAAAATAACGAACTTTTATACTGTCATAGCATAGCCGTTAAAAATCTTGCATCGTGCGTGATAAATAAGTCTATTTCATAAAAGATGGCGCGGACGCATATAATCTATTGAAATTTGTTATTTACTCCAAAAAAACTGGTATCAGGGAACAGGCACACAGTATTAGGGGTTTCAACGTTAATTTTAGACTAATAATAATAATGAATGATGTGTGCCTTAAACGACTAAAGTTTAATATCACCCGTTATGAAATTTTCAAGTTTCTGCTATTCCTCACTATGCGGCAAATGAATAGTTAATCTATGATTTTTAATCACTTTTTATTTAATTTTTATAATTTTCCTTTATTGTAATAACTTCGAACATGATCAATTATTCGTTGTCATATAAATTAATAAATAAAAGACACTAGTTAAAAATTTCTTTTTAGTGACACCTGTTATTAAATTTCAACAAATTTTTTCAAAAATATTAATTTACCAATGCAGGTAAGTCAAAACATAAAATAAACAAGTATAAGAAAGCAAGAAATATTACATTTTATGAGCCAGTGCGACGCTAACGCCGCTTCCAACATATTACTTTTCGGTACTACACATTACGCGACACAGCATGAAATGGTTTATTTTATTTATGAAAAATATTTCAAAGCAGAAATACTAGATTTACTTTCACCGCTGTATACGTACAAAAAAATATTTTTTTGTTATATTTCATTCGGTTCGATCTTCGTTTCGTTTTTCTGTTGATCGGTTTGTTTTGGATTATAAAAAATTTAAAGAGCCTATACAAAATATGTAGAGAATATACAAGAACAAGCTGTGCCTGTGTGTTGTAAAAACAAGGTTTTTGTTTTTGTAATTTTGAATTTCTATGAAATAGAATGAAAGCAAACATTTTCCGTACCTAAAATAAAAAATTGTTCTTGTGCCGTGATGTACGAGTACATTATCAGATATAATTGTTGGTACGAGTATAATAAAATATAGTTATTGAGCGTTTATAATTCAAATTAAGTAAAGATGTCGTTATGTTTTTTTTTAAATAATATTTTTATTTCTAACCGACGTTTTGATCTTCAGGTTTTTTTGAAATATTTATTTGTACAAAATTAATTGTAAAACTTATAAATATTAATACTCATGTAAAATAATTAAAAATTTGTAAATACTAAAGTTTAAGAATTTAACAAAACAAAATAAGCTTATCCAAAAATGTTTAATTCATTTTTAATACCTATGTAATTTATATTGTTGCCCTGAAGAGTTCAAAAATTGTAATTTCTTAAGTCCGCTATCTTCTTTGCTATCTGTAATGTCAACAAACGGCCTTAACTTATGACCCGATTTTTGGGTTTCGGCGAAGGATTCGCGATTCTAACAGAATTGTTCGTGCAAAATAACCACGAACGAATAGTAGTATTAACACATTGAAAATGTGCTTTATATTATAAAGTCGTAATTTAAAAGTAAGTATGGGATTAAATCTTGGAATATAATAAAACTATTCGATCAGCAAGTTTAAACAAATTATATCATGAAACGTGAATTTTTAAAATAATTTGAATAATTATCGAAATTTTGACACATAATGGTGACTGGCTCACTGTCTTTAAATAGCTGAACCAATATTTTAGGTGTCCCTATGTAGCTACTCTAGCACACTGATTCTCTAACCTAAAAGTTAATGCGTAAAAGTGAACACCATAGTAAGTTTTCGACTTTACACAAATTACAATGCTATGTGTTTGTTTGTGTTTAATGTTTACATCTTATATTGTTTCTTAGATAATCAAGGTGCATTACGTAAATTATTTCAATTGGACATGTCATATGCTCGTCTGAAGTCTACAAATCATTTGTATATCTCAAAAGAAATGTAATTGCAAATAATTGTTTAGCTAACTTTTTAGCTCCTTTCTGACTAATTTCCTTCTATCGAACACGATGCAATCTCTGACTTGAGCCCTCTGACACGAACGCCACCAGAAAATTATGTTGTACAACAATTACAGAAAATTATGTATTGTGCATTTGTGCAAGCTCTTCCACTTCTTGAAGATTGAACAGAATACCATTTAAGTGCGCATGTGCAAACTAGTTTAGGACTCAAATTTCTTGAAATAAATTTAGTTTTATTGGTGGTGTGGTTCCACTCAAGTTAAAAGCCATGCTCCAGTGCTTAAACCAAAATTTATTGCCAAATCCTAATTGCAATAAATAAACCTATGTTTCATAAGAAATAGGGTTCGTTTCACCCCATTGAGGTACTGTTTCAAAACAGTTCCTAGTACTAAATTTATCTCCACCTAATATACCAAATTTTATTGAACTGTTAAATTTTCAAACAAATTTCATCCATAGCATTGGCTATGCTATGGACGAAACGCCGTTAATGTTTACTCCCAACTAATTCACGTTTTGGCCAAGCTTATTGCAAGTATTACTCCAAGTGTTCGAATTACCAAACCATGAAAGTATAATCGATCAAAACATTTTATTGAAATTGAGGATGGTGTTCGAGACCGCGATAAAATATTGTTTAAAATACAGGGATATTTAACAAAAAAATTTAGGACAACAACTTGAACTAACTTCAAGTCAATCATTTTAACTAACTTTAACTTAAAATTAAATATTTTTGGTTTATAATTAAACACAATAATATCCAATATTAAAATAAATTAATTAATTTCACCAGCAAACATTAAGATAACCATTTTTTCTTATTAAAAATACAATTCAGTCATTGTATTTTCATTCTTTCAAATTTCCAGTTGTAAATGAAGTAAGGAACAATCAAAAAATTGTGTACTAAAAAAATTAACCTGTTTCGTCAGTTCAGGAATTATTAAGATTTTTGATGAACTCTGTTGTACTCTACATAATATCAAGAGTTGTTCAGAGTTGTTGAGAACAAGCATAAACTTTATTCGTATATATAATGCAAGATAGTGACTTAGCGTAAGCTCTTTAGGATTCGATTGAGTAAATCCGAAGCATAAATATTTTAATAATTCGTGAATTGGTTAAAAAATCAAAATATAATATATAGCGGTCTAGAGCAGCTTTTTCAAAAAAACTCAGCAGATATGATACACATAATATTTTGACATTACCTGCACTGTTAAATTAATATTTTTGAAAAACTTGTTGAAATTTAATAACAGGTGTCACTAAAATGAATGTTTTTACCTAGTGTCTTTTATTTATTAATTTATATGTAAAAGAATAATTAATGTTATTCGAAATTACTACAATAAAGCAAAATTATTAAAATTAAATAAAACGTCTGCATAAATCTAAATTAACTATTCATACGCCGCGTAGTGATGAATAGCAGAAGCATGAAAATTTCATACAAGCGAAATCACTCATGAATGGTATACTCAAATTTTAGTCAAATTCGCAAATTTAATTAGACTTTTCACGATTGGCAAAGAATTTATTATCGATAATGGATAATTATCAATTTATTACGCAATTTATGTCATAAATATTAGGCACAGTATGATTTAATATTTCATAAATACAATGCCATCTATCAATGAGTAGTACAGGCAATTTAAGCTGAGTTCTGTTATAAGTTTCGATAGATGGCGTAAATTAATTAATCAAGTAGTTCTCGACGTTGTCGACGTAGTTGAAGAGTTGTCGACTTTGTCGACGAGTATTCGACGTTGTCGACGAGTATTCGACGTTGTCGACGAAATCTTGTAAAAATTAGTAGTCGACGCGTAATCGCCCATCCCTGTGTTACGTTCGCGTATCACTAAAAGTGAACATTATGGGAACGAATATTTCGATAAAAAGTCTAATTATGTTAGAATAGTAACACCGTTAACTATCGTTTTTGAGCTGCAAAATCGATTCGTTTGCAAACTATTATATGAAGTGTAGTATTCGTTTATGATTCGTAAACGGTTCACCTTGTTTAGCTAGTAGTTGTATGAAAAAAAAGGTTATTTTACTATAGCAGATCTCAAAATCATAGAATTTTGTTGCCTATTGTTATTTAAACAGGCCAATCCCTGAACTACAAAACGTATATAGTCCGGTTTCTGGTAATGGACATGTACTACGAATTCAGACGACTATAGCGGAGCTCTAAATCATAGAATTTTTTGCCACTTGTTATTTAAACAGGCCAATCCCTGAACTACAAAACGTATATAGTCCCGTTTCTGGTAATGGACATGTACTACGAATTCAGACGACTATAGCGGAGCTCTAAATCATAGAATTTTTTTGCCACTTGTTATTTAAACAGGCCAATCCCTGAACTACAAAACGTATATAGTCCGGTTTCTGGTAATGGACATGTACTACGAATTCAGACGACTATAGCAGAGCTCTAAATCATAGAATTTTTTTGCCACTTGTTATTTAAACAGGCCAATCCCTGAACTACAAAACGTATATAGTCCCGTTTCTGGTAATGGACATGTACTACGAATTCAGACGACTATAGCGGAGCTCTAAATCATAGAATTTTTTTGCAACTTGTTATTTAAACAGGCCAATCCCTGAACTACAAAACGTATATAGTCCGGTTTCTGGTAATGGACATGTACTACGAATTCAGACGACTATAGCAGAGCTCTAAATCATAGAATTTTTTTGCCACTTGTTATTTAAACAGGCCAATCCCTGAACTACAAAACGTATATAGTCCGGTTTCTGGTAATGGACATGTACTACGAATTCAGACGACTATAGCGGAGCTCTAAATCATAGAATTTTTTTGCCTCTTGTTATTTAAACAGGCCAATCCCTGAACTACAAAACGTATATAGTCCGGTTTCTGGTAATGGACATGTACTACGAATTCAGACGACTATAGCGGAGCTCTAAATCATAGAATTTTTTTGTCACTTGTTATTTAAACAGGCCAATCCCTGAACTACAAAACGTATATAGTCCGGTTTCTGGTAATGGACATGTACTACGAATTCAGACGACTATAGCGGAGCTCTAAATCATAGAATTTTTTTGCCACTTGTTATTTAAACAGGCCAATCCCTGAACTACAAAACGTATATAGTCCGGTTTCTGGTAATGGACATGTACTACGAATTCAGACGACTATAGCGGAGCTCTAAATCATAGAATTTTTTTGCAACTTGTTATTTAAACAGGCCAATCCCTGAACTACAAAACGTATATAGTCCGGTTTCTGGTAATGGACATGTACTACGAATTCAGACGACTATAGCGGAGCTCTAAATCATAGAATTTTTTTGCCACTTGTTATTTAAACAGGCCAATCCCTGAACTACAAAACGTATATAGTCCGGTTTCTGGTAATGGACATGTACTACGAATTCAGACGACTATAGCGGAGCTCTAAATCATAGAATTTTTTTGCCACTTGTTATTTAAACAGGCCAATCCCTGAACTACAAAACGTATATAGTCCCGTTTCTGGTAATGGACATGTACTACGAATTCAGACGACTATAGCGGAGCTCTAAATCATAGAATTTTTTTGCCACTTGTTATTTAAACAGGCCAATCCCTGAACTACAAAACGTATATAGTCCCGTTTCTGGTAATGGACATGTACTACGAATTCAGACGACTATAGCGGAGCTCTAAATCATAGAATTTTTTTGCCACTTGTTATTTAAACAGGCCAATCCCTGAACTACAAAACGTATATAGTCCGGTTTCTGGTAATGGACATGTACTACGAATTCAGACGACTATAGCGGAGCTCTAAATCATAGAATTTTTTTGCCACTTGTTATTTAAACAGGCCAATCCCTGAACTACAAAACGTATATAGTCCCGTTTCTGGTAATGGACATGTACTACGAATTCAGACGACTATAGCGGAGCTCTAAATCATAGAATTTTTTTGCAACTTGTTATTTAAACAGGCCAATCCCTGAACTACAAAACGTATATAGTCCGGTTTCTGGTAATGGACATGTACTACGAATTCAGACGACTATAGCAGAGCTCTAAATCATAGAATTTTTTTGCCACTTGTTATTTAAACAGGCCAATCCCTGAACTACAAAACGTATATAGTCCGGTTTCTGGTAATGGACATGTACTACGAATTCAGACGACTATAGCGGAGCTCTAAATCATAGAATTTTTTTGCCTCTTGTTATTTAAACAGGCCAATCCCTGAACTACAAAACGTATATAGTCCGGTTTCTGGTAATGGACATGTACTACGAATTCAGACGACTATAGCGGAGCTCTAAATCAAAGAATTTTTTTGCCACTTGTTATTTAAACAGGCCAATCCCTGAACTACAAAACGTATACAGTCCGGTTTCTGGTAATGGACATGTACTACGAATTCAGAAGACTATAGCGAAGCTCTAAATCATAGAATTTTTTTGCCACTTGTTATTTAAACAGGCCAATCCCTGAACTACAAAACGTATATAGTCCCGTTTCTGGTAATGGACATGTACTGCGAATTCAGAAGACTATAGCGGAGCTCTAAATCATAGAATTTTTTTGCCACTTGTTATTTAAACAGGCCAATCCCTGAACTACAAAACGTATATAGTCCCGTTTCTAGTAATGGACATGTACTACGAATTCAGACGACTATAGCGGAGCTCTAAATCATAGAATTTTGTTGCCTATTGTTATTTAAACAGGCCAATCCCTGAACTACAAAACGTATATAGTCCGGTTTCTGGTAATGGACATGTACTACGAATTCAGACGACTATAGCGGAGCTCTAAATCATAGAATTTTTTGCCACTTGTTATTTAAACAGGCCAATCCCTGAACTACAAAACGTATATAGTCCGGTTTCTGGTAATGGACATGTACTACGAATTCAGACGACTATAGCGGAGCTCTAAATCATAGAATTTTTTGCCACTTGTTATTTAAACAGGCCAATCCCTGAACTACAAAACGTATATAGTCCCGTTTCTGGTAATGGACATGTACTACGAATTCAGACGACTATAGCGGAGCTCTAAATCATAGAATTTTTTTGCCACTTGTTATTTAAACAGGCCAATCCCTGAACTACAAAACGTATATAGTCCCGTTTCTGGTAATGGACATGTACTACGAATTCAGACGACTATAGCGGAGCTCTAAATCATAGAATTTTTTGCCACTTGTTATTTAAACAGGCCAATCCCTGAACTACAAAACGTATATAGTCCCGTTTCTGGTAATGGACATGTACTACGAATTCAGACGACTATAGCGGAGCTCTAAATCATAGAATTTTGTTGCCACTTGTTATTTAAACAGGCCAATCCCGGAACTACAAGACGTATATAGTCCGGTTTCTGGTAATGGACATGTACTACGAATTCAGACGACTATAGCGGAGCTCTAAATCATAGAATTTTTTTGCCTCTTGTTATTTAAACAGGCCAATCCCTGAACTACAAAACGTATATAGTCCGGTTTCTGGTAATGGACATGTACTACGAATTCAGACGACTATAGCGGAGCTCTAAATCATAGAATTTTTTTGCCACTTGTTATTTAAACAGGCCAATCCCTGAACTACAAAACGTATATAGTCCGGTTTCTGGTAATGGACATGTACTACGAATTCAGAAGACTATAGCGGAGCTCTAAATCATAGATTTTTTTTGCCACTTGTTATTTAAACAGGCCAATCCCTGAACTACAAAACGTATATAGTCCGGTTTCTGGTAATGGACATGTACTACGAATTCAGAAGACTATAGCGGAGCTCTAAATCATAGAATTTTTTTGTCACTTGTTATTTAAACAGGCCAATCCCTGAACTACAAAACGTATATGGCCCGGTTTCTGGTAATGGACATGTACTACGAATTCAGACGACTATAGCGGAGCGCTAAATCATAGAATTTTTTTGCAACTTGTTATTTAAACAGGCCAATCTCTGAACTACAAAACGTATATAGTCCGGTTTCTGGTAATGGACATGTACTACGAATTCAGAAGACTATAGCGGAGCTCTAAATCATAGAATTTTTTTGTCACTTGTTATTTAAACAGGCCAATCCCTGAACTACAAAACGTATATGGCCCGGTTTCTGGTAATGGACATGTACTACGAATTCAGACGACTATAGCGGAGCGCTAAATCATAGAATTTTTTTGCAACTTGTTATTTAAACAGGCCAATCTCTGAACTACAAAACGTATATAGTCCGGTTTCTGGTAATGGACATGTACTACGAATTCAGACGACTATAGCGGAGCTCTAAATCATAGAATTTTTTTGCCACTTGTTATTTAAACAGGCCAATCCCTGAACTACAAAACGTATATAGTCCGGTTTCTGGTAATGGACATGTACTACGAATTCAGACGACTATAGCGGAGCTCTAAATCATAGAATTTTTTTGTCACTTGTTATTTAAACAGGCCAATCCCTGAACTACAAAACGTATATAGTCCGGTTTCTGGTAATGGACATGTACTACGAATTCAGACGACTATAGCGGAGCTCTAAATCATAGAATTGTTTTGCCACTTGTTATTTAAACAGGCCAATCCCTGAACTACAAAACGTATATAGTCCGGTTTCTGGTAATGGACATGTACTACGAATTCAGACGACTATAGCGGAGCTCTAAATCATAGAATTTTTTTGTCACTTGTTATTTAAACAGGCCAATCCCTGAACTACAAAACGTATATAGTCCGGTTTCTGGTAATGGACATGTACTACGAATTCAGACGACTATAGCGGAGCTCTAAATCATAGAATTTTTTGCCACTTGTTATTTAAACAGGCCAATCCCTGAACTACAAAACGTATATAGTCCCGTTTCTGGTAATGGACATGTACTACGAATTCAGACGACTATAGCGGAGCTCTAAATCATAGAATTTTTTTGCCACTTGTTATTTAAACAGGCCAATCCCTGAACTACAAAACGTATATAGTCCCGTTTCTGGTAATGGACATGTACTACGAATTCAGACGACTATAGCGGAGCTCTAAATCATAGAATTTTTTTGCCACTTGTTATTTAAACAGGCCAATCCCTGAACTACAAAACGTATATAGTCCGGTTTCTGGTAATGGACATGTACTACGAATTCAGACGACTATAGCAGAGCTCTAAATCATAGAATTTTTTTGCCACTTGTTATTTAAACAGGCCAATCCCTGAACTACAAAACGTATATAGTCCGGTTTCTGGTAATGGACATGTACTACGAATTCAGACGACTATAGCGGAGCTCTAAATCATAGAATTTTTTTGCCACTTGTTATTTAAACAGGCCAATCCCGGAACTACAAAACGTATATAGTCCGGTTTCTGGTAATGGACATGTACTACGAATTCAGACAACTATAGCGGAGCTCTAAATCATAGAATTTTGTTGCCACTTGTTATTTAAACAGGCCAATCCCTGAACCACAAAACTTATATAGTCCGGTTTCTGGTAATGGACATCTACTACGAATTCAGACGACTATAGCGGAGCTCTAAATCATAGAATTTTTTTGCCACTTGTTATTTAAACAGGCCAATCCCGGAACTACAAAACGTATACAGTCCGGTTTCTGGAAATGGACATGTACTACGAATTCAGACGACTATAGCGGAGCTCTAAATCATAGAATTTTTTTGCCACTTGTTATTTAAACAGGCCAATCCCGGAACTACAAGACGTATATAGTCCGGTTTCTGGTAATGGACATGTACTACGAATTCAGACGACTATAGCGGAGCTCTAAATCATAGAATTTTTTTGCCACTTGTTATTTAAACACGCCAATCCCTGAACTACAAAACGTATATAGTCCGGTTTCTGGTAATGGACATGTACTACGAATTCAGACGACTATAGCGGAGCTCTAAATCATAGAATTTTTTTGCCACTTGTTATTTAAACAGGCCAATCCCTGAACTACAAAACGTATACAGTCCGGTTTCTGGTAATGGACATGTACTACGAATTCAGACGACTATAGCGGAGCTCTAAATCATAGAATTTTTTGCCACTTGTTATTTAAACAGGCCAATCCCTGAACTACAAAACGTATATAGTCCGGTTTCTGGTAATGGACATGTACTACGAATTCAGACGACTATAGCGGAGCTCTAAATCATAGAATTTTTTTGCCACTTATTATTTAAACAGGCCAATCCCCGAACTACAAAACGTATATAGTCCGGTTTCTGGTAATGGACATGTACTACGAATTCAGACGACTATAGCGGAGCTCTAAATCATAGAATTTTGTTGCCACTTGTTATTTAAACAGGCCAATCCCTGAACTACAAAACGTATATAGTCCGGTTTCTGGTAATGGACATGTACTACGAATTCAGACGACTATAGCGGAGCTCTAAATCATAGAATTTTGTTGCCACTTGTTATTTAAACAGGCCAATCCCGGAACTACAAAACGTATATAGTCCGGTTTCTGGAAATGGACATGTACTACGAATTCAGACGACTATAGCGGAGCTCTAAATCATAGAATTTTTTTGCCACTTGTTATTTAAACAGGCCAATCCCGGAACTACAAAACGTATATAGTCCGGTTTCTGGTAGTGGACATGTACTACGAACTCAGACGACTATAGCGGAGCTCTAAATCATAGAATTTTTTTGCCACTTGTTATTTAAACAGGCCAATCCCTGAACTACAAAACGTATATAGTCCGGTTTCTGGTAATGGACATGTACTACGAATTCAGACGACTATAGCGGAGCTCTAAATCATAGAATTTTTTTGCCACTTGTTATTTAAACAGGCCAATCCCTGAACTACAAAATGTATATAGTCCTGATTCTGGTAATGGACATGTACTACGAATTCAGACGACTATAGCGGAGCTCTAAATCATAGAATTGTTTGCCATCTGTATTATAATATTTAGTTTTTTTATATTCTTCTCATACCTCGCTAAATGAACGCCCTTTCGTTGTCAGCTGACTGTTGTGATTTATTTTGAATTTTTTTGTCGTTTATATTTATTGCACTGTCTTGGTAACGGATGGCTTATAATTTCTACGAATTTATATGAAATATATTGATTCGATAAACGGAATTTCGGTTTAAGGCTTGCTTTTCCGGAACGTATGCCTATCCGTAATGCGAGGTATGAATGTACTTAATTAGCCTATTTTATCAACTTTATACAATCTATAGGAAAATTATAGTGACATAATTTTTTCCGGGTTGGTATCAGTTTTTCAATACAAATTGTTTATAAATTTTTATGGATTGATATAGTAAAAAACTGTCATGACATAATTTTTTCCGGGATGACATTCAAAAATATCGTGATATAAATATTTTTTCGGGATGACATTGAAAAGTGTCGTGATATATGTACTTTAGTGTTGCCATCGCATTTTTGCGGGATCGTTTCCGGGCTAACTTCACAGACATACTGTTTGATACGTCATCAAATTTATATCTACAGTTTATTTTCTGAACTGTAGATGGCAGTAATGTTCGTAAAAAGTTTTCAAGATTTACAGGTTTAACGAAATGTTGAATGCATAATTTATTAATAAAATAATAAATTAATTCTTAACAATGGACCGTAATATAATTTTTAATTAATATTATTGTAAAATGTATTTGTTTTTACTCCGTGATTAACGTTCCACGAAATAATATTATACAACAAATCATATCATTTATTTTGTTATACTGCCATCTATAGTTAAAGATTGGAACCGTCGACGTTTAATGACGTGATATAATAAATTTTTTAAAGGAATGAGGCCGTTAGTGTTCACGTTAGTGCTCACGTGGAATTCAAATTTCGCTGGTTTCCAAATTTAACCAGACAAATTATTACATGAAAAATTAGTTGGTCGATTAAATACTCGACATCCCCAACATTTTTCTCCGCCTTATTTTAAATCTCTTCAATGTAAATTTTGAAACACAGCACAACAGTAAATAAAAATAATTGATGTAATGTCAAAAATTAAGCTCACTTTAGAAATACTAATTTTACTAGCTAAACTGCTTATCGAGATTTCCCTAATAAATAAGTAACTAAATATAAGGTTTGGACGTTACCTCTATCTCTATCCGCCGCCTGCACGCTGCGTCTCCAGTTTCGACCTCCTACTGTTAGCAGATCTTGTTCGACGTCGGCGCGCCATCGTAGTCTACGTTTTCCTCTGTGACGTGCGTCAACTGGTTGTTTATGGGACACTTTTCTTACCATGATAATGTCACAATCTCTCAGGAGATGCTTGATTTCGTGATTCACTCGAATCCGATATTCGTTCACAACCTTAATTTAACCATAAATGGATCGAATGATCTTGCGTCCAAAGGTAGATATTATTCTATGACCTTTATATGGTCAAGGTCCAACTTTCGCTTACAAAAGATAGCGCAGGACTAGTTAGTGCTTCGTAAAGTGCGAGCTTACACAACTACGAAATATATTTTGATTGCAACAACTGTGACTGCTTGTAGAAAACCCAATGTTCGGCTGCTATGGGGATTTTAATATCTGCCCGGACATCAATGTTTGATGTTAAACTGACCCGATGTATGAGACTTCAAAGTCTTCACTTTGTCCATGTTATGGTCGCCTGTCCCGACATTGACCGATTGGATGCTGCTTTGAATAGTTTTGCATATCGTAACGATAAGTTCATAAAGATTAGATGCAAGAGTAGCTCCTCCGTGTTCTAATAATTCTATATGGGAATTCCGTCAAGAGCAAGTGCATTTTCATTTTTTAATTTACTAATAGCTGCATCTACTTCCTCTACACTGGATACAGGACAAGTGCCTCCTCCCCGCTAGTACAGTTTGGTAGTAGGGTTGACATACTGACATCAGCCACGTTTGTTCTCAATTCTCCATTCGTGACAGTGATGGCTATGAATCTTGTATGGAAGTCCTTAGTAGGATTTCTGACACTGCTAATGCAGTCCCTTGATTTTCATTTACCGCTTGAAAGCTGATGTTTTTGATATAGGTCTTTATATAGTCGCGCTTCGTTTTGGAGCTATTTAGTCGTACCTTTACTGGCGCAGAGATAGTTTGTGTGGGTGGTGCTGGTGCTCTTGGCGGTCTTCCTCGAATTGTATTTTCTGCTACGGTAGTTATGGATCACCGGATAGCTAACCACTGATCCAGGATATTTGGTGGAGTTTTCATTGTGGCGGTTTAGAAGTTAAGTGACAGTTGATTGGTAACATTGTAAAGAGTCTTAAGTTTTTAGTGCATGTTCTAGTTTTCTTAGCTTGTCTGTTAAATGTGAATGATAATTTACACTTAAACAAAACAATCATATGATCACAGTCCATGGCGCCTCTATAAGATATAATGTCAGTTATGCTGGTATAATGTCTCTTCGAGATCACCACGTGATCAATTTGGTTTTAAGTTCTTCCATCATAGGCTTTGTAGATCTTTTGCACCACGTGGCTTTGTAGATTTTCTTATGTTGAAAGAACGTACACGTTCTTGATACGACTAGGTTATACATTACAGCCAGTTCTGTGACGCTTGGCCGTTGTTGATACTCAGCTGATGCAAACTGTACGAACTAATATGGTATCCGTACTCCAATCGATTTTTGAGTCGAAGTTATCGGATGATAAAGATGACTCTAAATTCTCCCCCATTCCCCATTGGTCGTGTTACGGATTCCACTTGCAGACCATTTAAGCACCGGTAGTACAAGTACGTCCAATGTAAAAATGTCCGCCTGGTACGAAAGGTTCTGGAGATCTCCATGCTAGGTCTTAAAATGTTTCATGTTTGTGTATAGGGTTCATAACTTGATGTTTTTATGATAGAAGGTAGTCGGCCCATTGCTCAATCCATTTAATACGTACATGGGTTACGTACTGGTGATAGATCTTAAGGCACCTAGTTCCACGTAAAATATGCTTAAATAACGGGCCGCTTGCTACAAAACTGATGCTCGCTTCAGCCGCTCTTAACATGGGGAGCAGGCACTAATGTAGTATTGGTTTTGCAGAACCAATAGATCATCTATGAGTTATATTGGCATAATTATAGGAGGATGTGGTCACCGAAAATCACCGAAAATTATTTTAAAGTAAAGATGAGGTATTTGCCCATCACGCTTTCAAGAAGTATAGAATGCGTTCTTTGTTTGCGCAAATATTTTCAGTGGAAGCATAACCGTTAATGTAACGATATTTTAGAACAGATTGGATCCAGAGTATATTAAAAGTGAGAATTCACAAGTTAAAGCGAATTTCTGCATTCTAAACACCAGACCTTCTCTAACTTTTCATGTGAGGGATCTCATGTAATAGATCATCACACACAGGTTGGATCATACGAGGAACTCAAAAGTGCATTTAGCATTTAGCTCTCATGCTTTTGAGCTTTGATTCACGGACAATTAATTAAAGTAGAATTTATTAAGTTAAAGCGAATTTATGTACCCCTTCAGTGCCCTATAGTGAGGATAGCGGGTTTTAGGATATAAATACACTCACTATATTTGTATTATTATAGATATTAATTTATTATTTATTTTATTTTTAGTACAAGTCCACAACTTTAATGGTGGACGATTGTTCGGCACTTTTGGTTTTCACTTTCTTTTACTTTCACTCGTGTGCATGTGCGTGAGACCTTGTCTCTTGAACTTTTCAAACCCGACTGTCCTTTTTCGTTTTTGATTTCTTTTTTCCGCTACAGCTCCTAAAACTTTTCAAGTACGGGTATTTTCAGACATATTTGATCATAAGTAACTTAAAAGTGCTTTTAGTATTTGGTCCTCAGTCATCTGAGCATCTGAAAAAAACTACATGACTCAAGAAAATGACAGAAGGCAAACTGTACTTCTGTGCGTCGGAGTATGAGTGGAATATTACTTGACTGCTAAAAGGGACATATGCTCTTTTCATAAAAATAAATCAGGAACAACAACTTCTAAAATCAAAGGAGAAAGTATCTCAACCAATTCACTTTGTCAGAATAACAAATTACAACACTTTATGCAATCGATTATGGCACGAAATCGGTAACGTGTTTCCGCAGTCGTAGTCTTAAATAATGGCTTCTGGAAAGTTAATGTTGCATATCCTGCACAATTTTGACCAAAAAACTTAATTCTGAATGTAAAAAGGGAAAATTATTAATGATCTTCAGCAAGTGGGGCATCACTGTATTGCATTACGTGATCGTAAACCATCCCAGCGAAGTCTGCATTGTAAATATAGATATTGCCGCAAATTGCATTTAGTGCACGAGGCCTCGACCAAACTTTAACCAAGGAGGAACTAAAATCTCAAGCAAGTAAAATCGAAACACCATAACTATTCTAGAAAGTGATAATGGCCAAACCAGATATTTCAAGGGATACTTTACGTAGCAAAATTGTCTGTGTACCGGAAGAGGCACCTTCGATGCGAGTATGTTAAAATATGTAATTCAGCTGTGGGTTGCAAATAAGCCTTTTACTTATAGCCCTCTTCATTTTTAACTGGCGGAAGATTGAAGTTTAGGTTTTAATCTTTTTGTTTCTTTCCAAAGAGAATATACGGTAACTTTTAACCCAGTAAAAAATTCTTTAATTAGAAACTTCAGTTTGTTGGAAATTTTAGAGTTAGTTGTCTTATATTCTGGTGCACGACTTCTTTGACAGGTTTTTCTTGCTTTCCGTTTTGCTGATACCGATTATAGAACTGGTCTTTCTGGTTTTGAATTGAACGGTCAAAATATAATCCAACTCATTTTGATTTGAATTCATTTCGTAATGAAATCTGCAGACAGGAATTTCAGAGATTAGTTGAGAGTCATATTAAGTTTCAAACATTCATAAGAACTAGAACAACTCAACGACAGCAAACAAGAAGTGGCGTGGAGTTCAAGCTCAAGAGAAATGCGCCGAAATGTTATTTATCCTCTAGAAGTTATGGAACTTCCATAACTCAATGCCACTCCTTGTATGCTATCATTGAGTTGTTCTAGTTCGTATTCTAGTTGTATCGGAGTTTTAGTTGGCGTCTGAAGCATAATATTAGGTGCGCAACCAAATTTCCGGGATCCACACATAGATGGTGCTAGCAATACATCTATAGTAGTCATTTAGGTCAGAAGTTGTGTTTTATTCATAACGTGGACAGTTGTTAAAGATAACCAGTTGTAATACCAGCACATATCGCAACGCAAAAATATTTTTTCTAAGAATGAAAATATCGGGTTTTGTGCCAAACAAATAGCATTTACGAGAAGCTTTGCTTTTCTGCTTCAACTTACAAAAAATGCAGCTGTGCTTGAGAAGGCCTACGACGGATATGCACCATCAAAAACTACGATGAAGATGAAACACAAACTCAAGATCATCTTGCAGAGGCATTAAACACGACTCGCCAAGGTATTTCCAAACGTTTACATGCTATGGGAAAAATTCAAATGAAAATCGAAGAGCCTCTTTCGAAATTTTGCTTTCACGGCATGAAAGAAAGAGCCTCCTGCATGCAGTTTGGTACGAGAGATGAGAAGTGGATCTTTTTTTAGAATCCCAAAAGCAAAAGGTCGTGGCTTTTATCTGGCGAAGCATCAACATCGACGGCAAGGAATCGTATACCGCATAAGCTGCTGAAACAGGGCGAAACTGTCACTGGGCAATGCTACCGACAACAACTCATCAATCTGAACCGTGCATAGCTCGAAAGACGGCTAAAATGGGACACAAGATACGAACGAGGGATATTGCAGCACGACAACGCTGTCTGTCACCGCACTACCATCGTCCAGGACACCATCAAAACGCTGAGATGGGATCTGCTACCGCACCCACATTACTCGCCAGAACTGGTCCCCTAGGATTATCACTTATTCCTGTTGATGGTGCAAGACTTGACAGGGCTAAAGAAAATGCAAAATTGGTTGGATGAATGGTTTCGGTCCAAAGGCGCGTCGTTTTATCGTCGTAGTATTCATGTATTGCCGAAGAGATGGCAAAAATCTGTAGATAGCGAAGGAAAATACTTTGAACAAATCATGTTTTAGATTTCTATTGAAAATTTCCATTTTTAATTTTTCAACAAAACCCGGCAATTTAGTTGTGCACATACTCGTTACCCTCAACTAGTTTGTGAAATTTCTCTCTGTAGATTTCGTTACGAAATGAATTCAAATGAAAATGAGCTGGATTATATTTTGACCGTTCAATTCAAAACCAAGAAATACCCATTTGGACGCTTATTATTTGCGAAAATTTCTAAAAAAATAATAAATAAATTTGACAATTTTGTAGTAAAATATTTTTAAATTTATATAAATTTATGTGGTACTCGTATGTCGAAACAGTCCGAACTATTTGTTATAAATCATATTTTTATGATTACGTTCCCGTCTTATTAATTTATGTTTCCTTTTTTACGTGAATCCTGTTTAGCAATTATTACAACAAATCATTTCTCCATCTCTCTAACATTCACATCCCATGAAGGGATTTTGCCGACTCCACCGTGGTCCTCTAACTACCTCGATCCATCGCTTCCCCTTCTTCTGTCGATAAAATCGTTCATCATTTGAGATGATGTCAGATAGATACCAACCTGATTATGCCGATTTTATAGCGCATAACTATAGGTAGAATTTAGTGTAGGTTTGGGGTGGGTCTGATGGGGTTATAGGAGCGAAATTTTGAGTTTTAAAATGTTTTTTCGAAAAATCGTTCGGCATTCTAGATTTTGCCAGATAGACACCAACCTGACTAAGTTAATTCAATGGTTCATGATCATAGACAGATTTTGATTCTGGGTTTGAGGTGGGTCTGATGCGGTTATAAGGATTAAATTTGATTTTCTTCATATTTTTTCGATAAAATAAATTGCAACAGATACATTACAACCTGTTAATGCCAATTTGATGGAATTTGACCATTTTGCAGATTTTGATTATAGGTTTGGGTGGATCTGATTAGGTTACAGGTGTCTATCTGGCAAAATCTCGAATGATGGACGACTTTGTTTGATAAACATTAAACTTCTTTATCGACAATTTTCGGCTGTATGAAAAACGTATGGCATTTCATCTCCATATAGCCTCATCAAACCCACTCCAAACATCTACATATTATCAAGTGCCATCGAATTAACATAGCGAGATTAGTGACTATCTGACAAAATCTAGGTAGAATGACGAACGAATTTATGGACAAAACTTTGGGAACATAAAAATTTCACCCTTATGACCTCATCAGACGCACTTCTAATCTACAATCAAAATCTACCTGTGGTCATGGTCTATCGAATCAGCATAGTCAGATTGGTGTCCATGAGGAACATCTAATTTTAACCCCTATAACCTCATCAGATCCAACCCTAACATATAAACAAAATCTACCTATGATAATGGGCTATAGAATCGGCATAGTCAGATTGGTGTCTATCTGGTTAAATCAAAAGACAAAACAAGGGCAAAATCACAATTTCATCCCTATATAACCTCATCACAAACCATTATTAAAACTTATATTTAAAATTTGCCTATGGTCACGGCCCATCGAATTGATGTAGCCAGACCGGTGTATGTCTGGCATAGTCTTAAATTGCAAACCACTTTAATGACACTTACAAACCATTTAAAGCTTGATAATTTTTAAACTTCTTTAACGGCAGTTTGAACGGCTGTATGAAACAGATACGACATAAGTTTTAATCCTATACTTTCTCAAGTTATTACCGCTTATAAACCTCTTCAAATGAGATCGTTTCCAAACACAACAAGTTTTAATAAATTTTTGAAAGTTTCCGTATGCTACAATATACACATGAAACAATAAATTATTATCGGTTAAATTGCAAATTTTATTTGTTGTTGTGATACATATGTTTTCGGCTGATTTTGTAGGTTAGTCACTTTCGGCTAGGATATTTCAATTCAATATATTGTTTGTTTAACTTTCGGCTGAAGTAGTCAAGACACTATACCTGCATTATCGATTTTTTCACATTCGGCTGGCCACGTTTGGCTAACTTTAACAAGGTAATTTTAAATGAATTGACGAATGCCAAAAACAAGTTTGAGACATTTACCGGGAAATAAAATAACTAGTAACTAATTTATTAGTTTAAATAAATACTTAATTTTATTTATTTAGAATTCCTTAATAAATTGATTTTTATGTAGTTTTAATTAAAATAAGTTTCTGGAAAATTAAAATTTTTTAAATTTGTTTCATCACACAACATTACAAACAAATTCATTAAAAATTAATGGATCTCAGTCCTCAAGTTTAGTGTAAATTTTTGCCTAGTTCAACAACTTATGGAGATTTACAGGTCTTAGATGGCTTAGCACGTTCCCTGTTCTCAGTGTTATAGCGTTGTCCTTTTTCCTTTTCCAAGATCGTTGTTGTGATGATTCCGATAAATTAATCCGAGCCCTTTGTATGTGTTCATAACGTAATGGTTATTGTAAGGGTAGGTAGTTGGCCCGCCGCTCACCTCAATTTACACGTGTATGGGTTTCGTGCTGGTGATACATCTTATACCAGACAGATGGTATGCTTCAGCCGCCCCTAATTTGGAGAACAGATACTGGTTTGGTATTAGATTTAGGGCGCCAATCACTCGTCGTGACTTATAGTGTCCATGACTTTAACCAGAATTTTCGCTTTCCGGCACCGTGAGGAGGTAATAATATGGTAGAACGAATTTTATTAAACATAATTTCTTAGTACCAAAAAATATTTCTCAGTTTAAAAGTTTCTTCTCAAAACGAGAAATTGAAACAGAAATTTTCTAAAAACAACTGGTAGTGATTGTGGTTCAATAAATTGCTGAATCAGGAATACTCTCGATAGAAGATTACTTCTGCAATAAAGATTTTTCTGTTCATTAAGATACTAATTTTATGATTCAATTAAATTTTAATAATTTCATGAATACATTTTTATGTTTTCGCAAGAACGAATTTGTAGCAATGATAAACATATCAAACTAAAATGAAATTTATCGTTTTAAATCAAGAAAATTGTTCCTTCCTTAAAGAAATAAAATTTAATCGGTCAGAAAAGTATGTAAATGCATAAAGAAACTATTTTATTTGTAATAAATAGAACGGTAATTATTTAGTTAATCGAGCTGATTTACTAATTTAATTAATTAGATCAAAAATTACTTCATTCATACCAACATACGAGACTGACTACATATACCCAACATACGAGTAGAACGTAACCTATTACTTCATACATGATTTATTAATGTTTTAATAAATAAAATAAAAATTGGCTTTTGCTTGCTTGTAAATATAAATTCAACCTTTTCCAAATACATAACGCACATACAAAAATATTGAACTCAGATTAACACAAACAACATAAAAGTTCAAAAACGAACCAACATCATAAAATGCCGCGGTCGCGCGGTATTCCACTATTAAATTTTTTGTTTTATTGTTGGTTGTTTCTTCTTTTCGTTTTAAGTAACATGCGGTCAGTTTTTAATTTTATGTGAGATTTTGATTGTTTTACATAAAAGTTTGCGTTGATAGGTGTTTAGCAAAAAAATATTTAATTTGGGCGCCAAAACCCTATGCAATAGCCACATGTAAGATTAAACAAATTTTTTGGCACTTCGTCGTTGTGCGGTCCCCTACCGAGAATAAATCAAAATAACAATTTTTTCTCTTATCATTCCTGTCAGCTTCGAGCTTCTTTTATTCGTAAACTAATCTTATCGCACCAAATGACATGTTTTGCAACATGATAATACAAATCTTAAATAAACATGACTGCAATGCACTTGCTCATATCTATGACTTGTTAATTTCATTAAATTCGACCTTACAATATAATTTTTTACTACCAATTTGTGGTTTCATTCTTTTCTAATAAATATTTTATCTCTACTTTTTAGTGTTGTTGTTGCGCTGGATAGATGCGAGATGGTACTTTATAATCATTACCAACATCATCATGATGATCAAATAAATCCCTCTTCAGAAGAAGAATAGAAAATACGATTTAAGAGAATTAGAAAAATAAAAACGTAAGAATAATACGTACGTAAAATAGAGTGGCGCCATTAATCTTAAAAAATAGAGTTAGAATAGAAAGAAACGTATATGCGAGTGTAGTATTATTTGGAAGAAGAATACAATTGAATAATCCCTTCTTGATCTTCATCAATGATGGCTCGTAACTACCTGAGATTTTCCATATTTATTTCTTCTTTGGATTCTTAACGCAAAATAAATAAATAATAAAATCTTTTTTATAGACATTTAACCTTTTGCTTTGATTTTTTCTCTGTGTTTCTGGCCTATAATTTAATGAATTATTTTATGTTGGTCTTCGTATTAATCCAATTGGCGTAATACTATTTGTATGTTGTTAATCTTGATCATCGGTTTTAATTATGCCTCTATATTGTTGTTTGATCAATGGACCGAGTTAAATTATACAATAAATGTAATTAAAAAAATCGCTTCTGAATCATTTATGAAGTTCGTTGAAATTTTAAATTTTATCGACTTTTACAACATTTGGTTCCGTTTGGTGTTTTATTGTTTCTAATGTATTCAATGTTGAAGATCGTTGACCTTCAGTATGGTTTATGCTGATTTAATATATTGAACGAATGTTAACGTATACGGACCACTTCATGTTATTAACTTCTTTTCACAATTCAAACCCGGAAAATATAACAATTTCATCAGGCCACATGAATCCAATTGCTCTTGTGTGAAGTTATCCCGGCCCGTAAGTTTTTAGAAATGACTTCGAACAGAAAAGTAAAATTCGTTCCTTTTAAATTTTACTGTTGCATTCGTTTCGAGTATATCTATAGGACTCATATTTGAACTGAAATTACATTAAAATTGACGAAATTGGCCCCTGGGCCAGATATTGGAAATAAAATAAAATTACAGTAAATTTATCACATTTAAAGTATAAATTTATCGGATGTGGTTTTGAGATTATACAGGAACAACTTTGGGAAATTAGGCATTTTTTCTAACTACTCTACTTGTGATAATAATAATTAAAAATAATAATAATAAATCCCAAAATACCATTTACACCTCTCTGACCGCACGTGGCGGATAAAATCAAGACAAATTGTATACAAGCTTATCATTCTAACTACGCAAAATAAATCTTGAAACACGATAAAAACGTTAGTTGGCATCATTAAAATAACTAAAAAGGCCAGTAAGAATAGTAACCAAAACAAAAATGGGACAAAGGACAACGGTTATAGCGAGACGCATAAGACAGTCTACAATCAGCTTTACAATCTCCATTTAATAGTTGCGGGCGAAGTGGACTCTATTGATGAGGTAATTGAAGCAATTAAGATGAATTGCAAAAGTAAAAGCTCATGGCAAATAGCCACCACGTTAGAAAGTTTGCGAGTAAGCAATATAATAAAATATGTTGCTGATATCACAGAAATTACAGAAAAAATTGATGAATGGTTATGTATTCGAGGGAACACCTAGAAAAGCTGCTAAGCACTATGTGATCAATGCAGTTACCAAAAATATTAGGTCAAATTTTGCATCTTATCCGTTTATGGTAACTGCTATAACTGGGGAGTCAATGCTGTAATTCACAAGTTTGAGTCGATACAAATCGAAAAAGAAGCGAGCATAATGATGTTACACAATAAAAATATTTATAATAGTTATTATAACAAAAAAAAACCGAATAACTATAGCAAGTTTAATAACAATAAACCTAATTATAACGGTAACAATTGGTCCAATAATAATTAGAATAATAGAAATAGGTACAACTACAGACCAGTAAATAATGGTCTGAGAAATATAAGAGCTATAACTGTCTCGGGAAACGAGCAGGGCCCTGAAGAGTCGGGCGCAGGTCAAATTTATCAAAGCCAATGGCATCCAATGAGCGATTAAGGGCTAATATTAAAAACAATGAAGTCAAAATTTTCAGTTTCAATTTAAATTTATCAAATTTCATACAATTCGATATTAGTAACAAGCCACACACATTTTTAATAGATACAGGAGCGGAAACATCAGCAATAAAAAACAAATATGTAACAAAAATATATAATTCTGATCCAACTAAAATAACCGGTATAACCTCAGGGGCTGACAGTGCTCTAGGAACTACTAAGTTAAAATTGTTCCATAATTACAATGATTTCGGGATGTTTTTTACGTAGTGTAGGATGATTTTCCCATACCGACCGATGGAATGATGGGTGTGGATTTTTTCCAAAAGTTTTCTGCTGTATTAAATTACGAAAATTTCAATAATAGATAAAAATTTCCAGTTATTCGTGTGTTAAATATAAATAATGAGTCAATAACTATTAAAAATGTCAAAATAAAACCCCAATCCTTAAGTAATTTTAAAGAACTATTCCTAGATAAAACCAATCCCACCAACCAAACCAACGATTTTTTTTTGTTCCATTAAAACAAAAGAAATTAGTAAATTAATAAAAAATAACAATTCACATTTACCTGCTAATATCAATAATCAACTTATGAATTTAATAAATGAATATTCAGACGTCTTTTCATATTCAAAAGACAAACTTACCACAAATAATTTTTACAAACAAACATTACGGTTGTCTGATTGTAGGTCAGAAATTATAAACTTCCATATGCAAACAAACAAGAAATTCAAAAGCAGGTGGAGGAATTAAAAATAAAGGAATAATTGAAGAAAGTTATTCTAATTACAACTCCCCTATTATCTTAGTTGAAAAAAAAAAAATCATTACCGGGTTCTGAAGAAAAAAATGGCGAGTGATATGTTTCCAATACCAAGAATTGATGAAATAATTGATCAATTGGGTAGAGCAAAGTGGTTCTCAGTTTTAGATCTTGAATCAGGATTTCATCAAATTAACTTAGACCATAAATCAAGAGGGTATATTTCTTTTAGCTCAAATTCAGGAAACTACAGATTTACTAGAGTTCCTTTCGGCTTTAAAGTTGCACCTAACTCACTTGCACGTATGATGCAAATGGTATTTTGAGGGTTACCTCCGGGAACAGCTTTTCTGTATATGGATGACATTATTTTCATAGGATGTTTAGGGAAACATAACCTAATAAATTTAAAGAGTGAGAATATGAAATCCCGAAGATGTATGTGAAGATAGCCTAAATTCCATCCCTGAAAAATGCGATGGCAATACTAATTGTTGCTATCATGTCACTTTTTACTCTCAAAACTATCCACATTTTTGCTCTCAGCCCCGAAAATACTTGCTATCGGATAGTAAAAATCTGTCATGACAGCTGCAATTTTTGGGGCTGAGAGTATATATAAACTTATAAAAACATGTTTGTGAAGTAAGACCAATTTTCATATGTGTGTGAAGATAGGCTAAATTCAGTCTCAGCCGAATGCGATGGCAACAAAAGTATTGCTATCATGACATTTTCTACACTCAGCCCAAAAAATCACCAAATTTTTACTCTCAGGCTCGAAAATTTTTACTGTCACGATAGTTAAAAACTGTCACAAAAATCTAAATTTTCGGGATTGAGAGTAAAAATGTAGTGATTTTTTTGTGCGGTACACATCGTTTGATGGATGAATGTTTAAACAACATTTATGATGTTTTTTTGAATTTCTGAATGCCTGGGAGTTGGGAAATAGTCCAAAGAAGTCAGGAACTATTTGTTGGCCAACTAGCGGTGCACATTGTTTGATAGATTGATGTTTAAGGAGCACGTGCGATTTTTTTAGAATTTTTCTCTAGCTATAGTTCTATGAACTATATCTTAAATGCTAGACATAGAAAAATTCTATTAAAATTCATACATACTCCTGAAACATTCACCTATCAAACGATATGCACCGCTAATTGCGCCAACGAATACTTCCTAACTTCTATGGACTATAACTCAACTCCTAGACAAACATAAATTCTAAAAAGAATCGCACGTGGTCCTCAAATGTTCACCTATCAAACGATATACACCGCTAGTTGGGCCAACGAATAGTTCCTGGCTTCTATGGACCATAACTCAACTCCTAGACATAGACAAATTCTAAAAATACTCGTGTTCCTTAAATATTCACCTATCAAACGATGTGCTCCGCTAGTTGGGCCAACGAATAGTTCCTGACTTCTAAGGACATCTGAACTCATTTTAAATTCAAATAAGCATAGAAATTGTGATTAAATAATCCCCGACACTTTTATATTGTTATTATAGTTGACAGTAACTTTTTATTTAATGAAATTTAGTTAGGAGCTCAAAACGTTGTACATGTTTTGAATGACGAGTCTAGTTTTATTTATAGAATTCACAATTCATCATTTATAGTATGTAAACTTAAACTTTCTTTTTAGGGTTCTTAAAATTTTTATTTATTAAATTTTTAACATATAAATAGTATAAAGAATAAGGAGAGAGCTTTAATTATAATGAAATGTCGTAATAATATAAATAGAATTAAATAGCACTGCCATGCGCACGTTTTATTTATTTTCCGGGCTGAAATTTTGGGCTACCTTCATCAAGGTATCCCGAAAGACATAAACGAAGTAATACGTTTTGTAGCATTTTGTAATTAGTAAAGGCGTTTTGTCAACAATGTTGCATCATTTACCACCTGTCTAAATCAGCTAACAAATAAAAATCAACCATATGGACAACTCAATGTCAAGAAGCTTTTGATCGATTAAAACAAATATTAGTAAACCACCTATACTGGACCTCCCAAAGGTGTCCCAAGTGACACCCTGAGTGAAATCTGGGGTCATCCAGAAGTAACAATATAGCTCACAGATAAAGAAAAACTGTGTAATCACGACCAACAAAGCAGGACCTCAGCCATGATAAACTGTCTGCTGAGAAGCAGACCATCATGTTTACGAAGAATTACACTATGTGGTATCTTATCAAATGCTTTACTTATATCTTTAAAGATAGTATCGACTTGATTACCGTTTTTTAAAGCGCAAATATTTCTAGGAACGAAAAAAACCAAATTGGTTAGTGTTGATTTACCTCTTTGAAAACCATATTATGTTGCGGGATATTTATTATTAGTTTGCAGAACTAATTTAAATTGATTGTATATGGCACGTTCGAGAAGTTTGGGCAAACAATACATTTTAGCAAAACCTTTTCCAAACATCAGACAAAATACCGCACTTTAACGAAAACTTAAATCGGCCTACAATGGGAAGAAAAAGCGCCTCACAACACTTCCGGATAACTACTGGTGGAATACCTTTGGGACCGGACCAACCAAGACGATCAAAATAATTACTATTGTTTGAAAGATTGGTATCACCAAGAGTAGATGCAAAAAGTTGCAAATAGATTCGCAATTACTCCGGGGTCATTGGAAGAATTTTTAAAATAATTCAATGATGGGGGTATCAGTCTGATTAACGCTTTGAGAGTCTGAATTTAAAAAATTGGCGGGGACCACGAACAATTTCAGTTTGAAGTATAGTTGTTCAGATTTTACTTTAAATTTATCAAGAGCGGGGTCTTTCGAATTTAGTTATCTCCATGCTGATTTCTTCCTGTTACTCAAGGTGCCAATCTCATTGTCGTACCAGGGGGGAGCTAAATGTGGAGTTCTATTAACTGTAAGATCCAAACTGGCAAAAACACTCTAAAACTTTTGAGTAAACCAAAATTACACACACACGTTAATGTCTGAGTTATTGGAAATAAACGAAAAATCAACCTCAAGCAGCAACTGATGAAGAATCCGACAAATTTATGATAAAATGTATTGTAATTTAGTTCAAATACGAGTTGTATGGATATATCTGGCCTAGAGCCCAGGAGATTGCAATCTCGCTAAGTTGCCACGGAACAAAGTTATTCTAATTGTCCTAAAAGTAAGGCGTTAATCAGAAGAATTTATACTTTTATCGGGCCAAATTTAAATGTAACTTTACTTAAATTTCGATATGTTCAATTTACGAATGATCAGCAATTCGCAAAATTTAAAAGGAAATAATTTTATTTTTTTAAAAGTTATTTTTAATAATGTTTGGGCTGTAATAACTACACACAGCAGCAATTGGGTCTGTTATTGATTAGTGTTGCTTGATGCAATTTTTCGCTTTCTGGAGTACAATCGTGGGATAACTTCATATACGTCAAATGATACGATAAAGATGGTGTACTGACATAATCTAATGATCGCAAATATTTTGATCAAGAAAATCTTTTTAATTTGTTGTGGATATTTTTCCAAAATATTCTTTCAAAATCAATATTTTTTTTACCACCATAAAGAGAAATTTTTAAATGAAAACATTCAAAAGGCTGGTATCGAACAAAAGATATTTTAAAGGAAAAGAATCGTATAAGAACATGAGTTAAATACTACTGGGGGCAAAACGTAGTAAGACTCTCTAATTTAAATTTCGCGCGGTTTTCCCATTCGTCGAAATATTTTTTTTTCTATGTTGGTATGATATCATGAAACGTATTATAACTGGCGATGAGTCTTGGATCTATGCTTACGATCCGGAAACAGACGATCAATCGGCCGAATATCGTGCCAAAGGTGAGCCGAAGCCGAAAAAACCACATCATAGCAAGTCAAAAATCAAGGTAATGTTGACATTTTTCTTCGATTATCGAGGTGTGGTGCACTCCGAATTCCTTCCGACCGGCCAAACTGTCAACAAGGAATACTATTTGAGTGTTATGCGTCGTTTGCCCTATAATTATGGGTCGACAACTCTTGGCTTTTGCACCACGATAATGCACCTTCTCATACTGCAGCAACCACCGTATTCGATCGATTTAGCTCCGTGTGACTGTTCAGCAAACTCAAACGACCGCTCCGGGGGAACCGTTTTGAGTGAATTGAAGACGTTAAACGTGAATCGCTATGCGCATTGGAGGCTATTCCGGAAATTGACTTTAACAACTGTTTCAAGGATCGGAAAAAACGTTGGCACAAGTGTATTGAGGCCGGGGGGGATTTCTTTGAGGGGGATGAAATAGATTTGGAGAAATAAATAAAGAATTTTAAAATTTTGAACAAAGTCTTATTACTTTTTGTCCAGAGTATTATATGTTAGATTTTAAGTCAAATTAAGGATGAGCAGAACACAAAAATGGGATAATTTATTAACAATTTGTCCTCAAACAAATCAACCAAATGAAATATTATGCGCTATAATTTAGAAAAAAATTCGGTTCCATTTTATGCTTTTTCTTTAAAATCCGTGTCAATTTTTTGTTTATTAAATTTTGCAATAGTCCTTGGATAACTCAATAATTAATTTATAAATGTCTAGAAGTACAAACTATAATTTGATAAATGTTTATTCGAGATAGAAGATTTTCAAGATATTCTTACCTAATTTTGATATACCAATTACGGATTGTGCCACCCTTCTATTTCGTCAACTATGCACCAGAAATCTTGTGAATACTTCGGTTTCGGAGGTTTATTGTTTGTAGAGTTCTGACCAAAAATATAACTATCGATCAAAAGTTTGCTATTGAGTGCAAAATAATATTTTGTAGTCTCCTCCGGTCTTACGAATACTAGAACTTTTCAGCATTCCGATTTGTAAACAAACTTCTTTTTGATTCCGCACTTCACTGATAAACCTTCCCTTTGTACTTTTTCCACAGAACCTGACCAAAGTGAAATGGATTTCCTTTGAATTCCGCAGAAGGTAAAAATGACCTGCAAGCTGAAAAGTCTTAAATTATAATTTTCCGCTACTTTTATTTCTGTGTCCACTACAGCAATTATTGTTTGTTTTGTGTGTTAACGGGTCGTGATTATGTATGTGAGGATAGCCCTAATCCCCGAAAAATGCGATGGCAACACTAATTATAGCTATCATGACATTTTTTACTCTCAGTCCAAAATATCTTCACATTTTTACTCTCAGCCCAGAAAATACTTGCTATCTCGATAGTTTAAAACTGTCATGACAGTTGAATTTTTCGAGGCCGAGAGTAGAAATAATACTTATAAAAACATGTAATTGAAGAAAGCCCAATTTTATGTATGTGAAAATAGTCTAATTTTCATCCCAGAAATCAGCCGAGAAAAATGCCACATTTTTACTCTCAGCGTCGAAAATATTTACTGTCAAGACAACTAAATCTATCATGACACAAACATTTATCGGGCCTCAGAGTAAAAATATTACATTTTCATGATAACATGAAGAGAGAAAACTTTTCGGGCCTGGGACAATTAAATGATATTAGTTACTTGCCAACCCCAGATTTTTTTTTAGAAATTTTACGTGATATATTTTATCGGCATATGTCTGGCGATGGAGGAAGATTCAAAGAAATGTTTGTGAATTTTTTAGAATTTTTTTATGAGGTAGAGTTGAGATATAGCCCTTCAAACTCAGTAAATATTCGTTGGCCGGACTATTGGCTTATGTTTAGTGATGGAGGAAGGCTTAAAGTAATTTCAATAATTTTTCCAGAATTTTTCTATGAGGTAAAGCTGAGATATAGCCCTTTAAGGTCATCTAATATTCGTTGACCGGACTATCGTCTTATGTCTGGCGATGGAGAAAGATTTGAAGTAATTTTTATGAATCTTTTAGAATTTTTCTATGGGGTAGAGTTGAGATATAGTCCTTCAAACTCAGCAAAAATCCGTTAGTGGGACTATCGGCTTATGTCTGGCGATGGAGGAAGATTTATTGCAATTTCATTGAACCTTTTAGAATTTTTCTATGGGGTAGAGTGGAGATATAGTCCTAGGGCCAACGAATATTTGCCGAGTTTTAAGGACTATATATTCACTCTACCTCATAGAAAAGTACTAAAAAATTACTGAAAATACTTTAAATCTTCCTCCATCGCCAGCCATAAGGGGATAACCCGGCCAACGAATATTTGTCGAGTTTGATGACTATATCTCAACTCTACCCCATAGAAAAGTTCTAGAAAATTCACAAAAATTACTTTGTCTTCCTTCGTCACTTGACATAAGCCGATAGTCCGGCCAACGACTAGTTTCTGCTTTCGAGGAACTATAGTTTTACTTAACTCCTTCGAATAATTTATTTTTAAGTGACATGGTATTTTCGGGGATGTCATGTATGCTGTATATAGATGCTAGTAAAATTTGTATATCACAACTTTTTATTGTATTTATTAAACTCTTAATATTTTTATTTATTTTTAGCTATTATTCGGAAATACTTATTTTCTAATTTAGATTTATTGCTATAATTGCTAATTAAATGTCGCAGTAGTATACATAAACTTGTACAGTATTGCCATAAGCAACTTTTTCGGTTTTCGGGGATAGAAATTTGGGTTTTCTTCACAAAGGTGTTGTGATTGTGGTTTGAAGACCTATTGGTGATGGCATGGTTAGTAGACTATAAAATTGTTAAACGACGCTCCTTACAATATTTATTTTTTGTCTGTGTACATACCCATCTGAATTTTTGTTTAGCTTTGATTTGCAAAAGATATTCAAAGTCGTCAACAATAAGCATGTCACCTCCCTTGTTGGATTTCGATTCGGAAATATTCACCTTTTATAATTTGGTATAAAGAAGCAGAGATGGGCGAGCTAGATTACGCAATGTAATCTACGCGGTTGACGACACGTAATCTATTACGAAGATAACCTAGCTATTTTTTGGGTCTCTGATGTCGACAACGTAGACAAACTCGAGAACCTACGAAGCGACATAAAAATATAATTTACTCATTATTTTACGCTAGCCGTTCTGATAAAGTTGGTTTCTAACTATTAGGTAATTGTCTATTCTAGAGGCCAAATAAGTTTTCATTTTGATACTAAATCACATAACTTATTGGTTAGCATGTGGATCGACTCCTCGATGACCTAAACTCGGAGAATTTTCCATTCGCTTCTATTCAACACTATAAAATAAGTTGTGCACATTTATTTGTTTTGTATTATTGGTTTTTGTTGCTCGAGCGAGGTATGCAAACACATTATTTGCTGGGTTGGCACGCCACCATCAAACTACATAAAATTTTAGTTCTTGTTAGTTCTTACATCATTATAGGAGATGTTTTGAATAGTTCTATAGCGAATAATTTAGCGATCGAATTAAAGAACAATCCTTGAGTGTCGTGTAAAGTTTGAATATTATTTTAAACATCTTTCTATTGCTATTTTTGACGGTTCAACAATTTGTGTGAAATTGTGATGAGTGTGAAGATTTTACCAATTAACAAAAATAATCATGTATTGGAAATCACACTGTTAAAATATTTCTTATAGGAATTTTGAGTGAAACATTAAAGTTCACGAAATATTAAAATATAATAACATTTAACAAATAAATTATTTTAATAATAAGATGCGAATGTATACAGATGTTTTTTTGAAGAAAACTGCCACATTGCTCAGAAATGATTTTTTTAGTAAAATTATTATCGGCCCCTTTTGATCTTCAGTGCATCCAATTCTGGCGAATGACAAGACATCACGGAGAATACACCAAAACTCAATGATATATAAGTTGTTTTTTAGAGCATGACTTATCAGATGGCGGGGAATCATATCACAATCCACATACACTTTTTTAAATAAAACAGCAATCAGATTTTTTATTTTTAAATGACTGTCATGTATTCTCACAATAACAAGACACATACCATAACATCACGGAGATTGCACCACAATAAAACTATATAGGAATCCCTCCTACGGGTTTAACTTATCAAACGAAGCATGTTTCTTTCCGATGTAGATTACTGTCCAGTACGTATTTTGAGCAACCTTCTCATTGGCTCCTTATGATTTTTGAGTGAATCTCATTTATTGTCACAGTAACAAGACATCACAGAACCAATGAGAAGTTTGTTCAAAAGACGTACCGAGCAAATCCATATTGGAGCGAAACATGCTTCGTTTGATAATTTCGGTGCCATCTTGTTGAAACCAAAGGTTGTTCACATTCATAGCTTCTGGATCTGTAATGGTCGCCATTGACGGTAACGGCGGTTCCTGCAGCGTTTTCGAGGAAAAATGGCCCAATTATGCCACCACTCCAACACCTACACCAATCAGTCACTCTTGGTGGATGCATTGGATTCTCTACGATTACGGCTGTTCCGAACCCCAAATCTGGCAGCCTGTGTGTTTACATAGCTCCCGAGATGGAAATTTGCTAAACGCTAATTAAATGTGAACTAGGTACATTGAACCTGGGATGTGACTAAATTGGATGATGTTCAATTTTAAGTGTGTTCGTCATGCTAACCATACAGGATAAGTATGATGTAGATGTGGAGCATGTACCCACTATTATGACACGTTTAACCGCTGTTGTTGCAAAATCGCGTTTTGTATACCCAATGAGAATTTAATATGTTGCCCGGAACAATTGATGATCGTCTATTTAGAGCTTTGCTATTACCTTCCCGCAACGTTGTGCGGATTACCTAAATTCGGACAATTGTTTCAATTTAGAGCGATATCTTCAATATGACCCAACTCTCGGCAATAACGCCCAACTCTCGCTAGTTACCCCAATTACTTCGTACTTTTGCTTTTGACCTCGTGACGAAATCGAAGTTGTATTCGTAGTCGCTTTCGTTGGAGTGAGTGATGAATGCTCGTTTGCGCAGATAGACGTGCACAAGCCTGGCAATCCAGATTGTCAGAACCCATAATAGCATAGAGGAGAAACATATAACTTGTTTTGAAAAACGGGATCAGTAATAGCTGCTGTTCAAAAAATATCTACGAAGTTGAGCGTAGATTTGCAAAATCAAATCTGATGGTCCCACCGAAAAATCAGCTGTTTTGGAGATGCCAATTGGCCTGCGCGGAGCTACGATTTGACGTGTTGTGCTTTTTTCTATGGGGTTTTGTTAAGGATAGGTGTTATGCGGATAATCCAGAGACAATTCCAGGTTTAATGCATAACATTACGAAATCAACGAAAAAGTCCTTATAAACTGGACTCACAGGATGGTTTACTGGTAGGCCAGTAGAAGGAGCCACACCAACCTACATAATAAAAAAAAGTTTTCACAAAATAAAGATGAATACTAATTTTATAGCGCTTTTAGTAAAAAGCTTTTAAATAGCCCACTCTTTAGTATGAATGCAATTGAAACAGGCAAATAATATTCATTTTATTCAATTTTTCTTGTCGAATCCATAAGTCTAGATTTATTACGATTATTTCCAAGAATTTAAAATATAATGCAAGCACATTGTTATATTAAAAATTTTTTTTAAAAATAATTTTTTTATAAATTTGGGAATCCAAATAAATCAAAAATATTCTTAAATAAAGAAAGATTTTTAAAAATAAAAAAAGATTTCTAAAAAAAAGGTTTAGGACAATAGAAACAATTTTGATAACACTCTTTTAAAAAAATTTAACTTCGGTCCGTAAGATCAACAAATGATTGAAATCCTGATAAATTTGATGAGAAATGATCTGGACCAAGACCAACCACCTTTCTCGACGTTTCGAAGGTCTCTGATCCCAAAAATGCAAGAAAGGTGCTAGGGGCTGAAACCTCACGAAACCTCAACCTCATATACGATCATCATTGATTTTGAAAATTAAACCAGTTTTAAGAGTTTTTTATGAACCACAATGAATCGGAAAATTGAAACAGTTCGGATTTGCTTAAAATAAATTTGGTAAGACATAAATGTATATGAAGAAAAACTTTTTTAAGGACATAATGACCATTGCACCAACCCGAAAATTTCACATAAAATGAAAATCGAGACTTTATATTAAAAAATTCTTTACAAAACGACTCGAAAATGTTTCTGATTCTTCATTGATTTTGTACAAATTAGTTATTAAAACTTAATAAACACATTATTCCTCTCGTTTAATCATTTCGCAAAAACATTTTTTTTGTTTTAAATTTGTTTAAAAAGTTTAAAAAAATTACTCGATCGATTTCGACTTGTTAGGTCAACATCACGAGTATCTACTGATTTGTAAAAATAAAAATTTAGCTATTGATCGTCCCAACCATCTGTTGTTTACACTGGAACATTACTAATAAAAAAGGGGGGGTGGAGTAGCAGGTAAGCGATTACTCATCGGCTGAGTAACAAAGTGCAAGGTATATTGTAGTACATTAAATTTCCCGACGTATTAGTCATATTATTAAGAGCGTGAGAATAGAACAGGGCTGGATCCGTAATTGGTGAGAAACGGATTTCTCTCTATTCGTTAAGGATATTGTGGTTAAGGAATATGGATTTTCGAATTTCGTAAGATTCTAAGGAATCTAAACGCCTGCTTTTGGGTTGTATATGTAATATGTCTAAATTGTTTAAGCTAGCTGTATGATTTTTTAAAGTTAAATGATTATGGAATGTTGATTGATTGCAACCAGATAAATGTTCTTTAGCTCTAACTCCAAAATTGCGCTCAGTCTGTCCAATATAGGAGAAACTAAAATCATTGCAATTAACCCTATAAACACCAGAATTGGAAAGGCGATCAACTCTAGGTTTATTGTTAAAAACTATTTTCTTTATTGTGTTATTATTATAAAAAGCAAAACTAATATTGCTAATTCGTTGGCTAGTTTTTCCTATATACTCTAAGCGACGCCAATTTTCCTGCGTTGGATTATTCCAACGCCTTAGTTGCATATCCGTTATTCGTTGCTATTTGTAAAATTATATGAAGGTCTATGTCATAATTTGAATTTGTCAAAGGGATGTGTATTAGTCTATCTATAAGTGAGCGGAAAGCTGACATTTTGATATTATGGGAATGGTTTGAAGAACTAGGGATAATAGCATCTGTATACGTGGGTTTTCGATAAATTTTGAAGCCTAAAGAAGAATTAATCCTGGTTATTGTTATATCTAGAAAATTAATACATTTATTTTCTTCCCTTTCCAACGTAAAATCATTGGTGGGAGAATTTAGCCAAGTAAGAAATGAGTTTATCGGTTCCATTCGATAGGCATAGTATGTCATCAACATATCTATACCAAAAGATTATATGACGAAAATAAGGATTGTTGTTTGATAAAATCATTCGTTCGAAGAAATAATTTCAGCTAACAAAGGTGACAGAGGGGAGCCCATGAGTAGACCATCAGCGAATTTGAAATATGTATTATCAAAACAGAAATAGTTGTGTTTAATACAAGTCTCAAACATCAACTTCAGTTCACGACGTAAGCCCTCATCTACAACATCCTTATCTAAGTAATTACAAACTATTTGAGATAAAGTTATAATTGGACTAGAAGTGAAAAGACTTACAACGTCGAACGAAACTAGTTTTGAATGTAGTGGAATGTAGACGTCTTGAATTTTGCTAATCAATTCTACCGAGTTCTTAATCGAGTAAGCCGAAAAGAAATTAGTATGATCATTGAAAAAGTTTATGAAACCCTTACATAGCTTGTAGGCAGAAGCAAATACGCCACTATTGGTCTAATCGGGATGCCCTTCTTATGGATTTTTGGTAAACCATAAAGAATCGGAGCAGATGGATTCATGACAGAGTACTTCCAACCAGTTCCATCACTTTGAGGTTAGTATTATGAGAAGCAAGAGCAACGGAAGCAGCAGAAGAAGAGTTAGAAGGAGAAGAAGAGTTATCAATACCTTTCTTTATTTGTAGAGTAGTGCACATACTGATTTTAGTTGAGTCGGCTGGCCAAATAAGGCAGTTTCAGCATCTACAGCAAGATTCTCGAATGACTAAAGGCTGATTTTATTTGGCGTAGGAGCAAAATTAACTCCATTGCTCAGCAAATCTCTGCGCTACTGAAACCGACTGAGGACAAGTTCTTAAAACGTGGATGAAATTGGAAACCAGACGAACCACTATTACCTCTACGGTTAAATGGATAAGCCTTATCTCGCAACACATCCAGCTTAGCTTTTTGTTTCACATATTGAATATGTGAAACAAAAGCGACTTGTGAGGTCATCATCAGGAGTATCTACTGATTTTTACAAATCAGTAGACACTCCTGATGATGCCCTAACAAGTCGAAATCGATCGAGTAATTTTTTTAACTTTTTGAACAAATTTTTCTAATTTTTTTTTTTGCGAAATAATTAAACGAGTGGAATAATGTGTTTATTAAGTGTTAATGTGTTTCGCCAAGTACCTACGGCATTAGTTATTAAATATATCAAATTTTACATGGTAAATTCTAAACCCGTTGCACGATTGGAAACAGGCAAGATAAAAATCCTCACGACAGATGCCACCCTGTGTAGCATTAAGCAACGATTGAGTTTGATATCGATTAAGAAGTTTGCAGCCACATCATTATAAACATAACATATAAAAAAACTTTTGTTTGATCGAACGTCATTTCTATATCAAAGCGATACCTGGAGTTTGATGTAAATAAAAACAAGTGGATTTAATAAAAGACAATAATTCTAATAAGTGAAGCTAAAAAATGCCCTGTGACATGAATAATTAATTGCAAGCACAGTTTAATCGCTTGATCGGCATCGTCAGAAGGCGTTAGACTTGAACCCAAATTGGATATACACTCTGCCCAGAAAGTAACGGAAATTGGTCATTTAAAAAGCCCGCTGAAAGGGATTGTAAACATTTCTTTGTCGCTAAGTTGGCACAACTGTCCTCTATCTTGACTTGAAGTTTGAGCGCGATCTGTTATTTAGTTTGTTTACAGTGCTCAGTTCATCTCAAGCGTGTTCCTGATTTTTATAATAAATAAAAATATCGAAAAAAGAAAAGATAAAGAGAAAAAATCGGTCGGCGCCATATCAGGTGAATACGGTAGTTGTTCCAAAATCTATTAGTTTTCTTTCAACAAACCTGGTCTTTTTCGACGAATTTGCTCTCTCAAACGCCGCGTAACGCCCAGATAATATTCTTTATTTATCGTCTGACCTTCTGGCAAGAATTTCAACACCGCAATAATCAGTGAAAAAAGTCAACATTACCGTGACTTTTGATCGACTTTGACGTGGTCTTTTCGGTTAAGGCTCAATTGGAAAACGCCATTCCGAAGTTTGTTGACTGGTTCGCATGTCAAACTCGTTAACCCATGTCTCATCACCAGGTATAATGCGCTTTATGAATGTGGGGTCGGAATTGATCCATTCTAGCATGTCTCAAGCGACCTTTACGCGATTGAGATTTTGAAAAAAAAACTCAAATTTTTCGGAACTAGTCGAGTGGCGAAGCGTTTCATGCCTAAACAATCGTGTACAATGGTACGAATTGATTCGTGAGACACAGAAAGTTCAGCGGCTATCTTTCTCAAACCTAAATGATGATTGTCCGTCACCATATTATTATTTTAAGTCACCTCACTTTATTGATGTTACCTTCAGTTGAATTCGATCATAGCGCGGCAAGTCTTCCACCAGATCTCGATCTTGAATGTACTTATCTACACGTTCGATATTTTTATTCATTATAAAGATAGAGGACAGTGGTACGAACTTAGCGACAAAGAATTGTTTACAATCCCTTTAATCGGGCTTTTTAAATGACCAATTCCCGTTACTTTCTTGACAGAGTGTACAATTACCGCTCAGCGTATACAACGTCACTCACTATAATACATGCGAGTAATTGATAAGTATAAATCGCTGATAAACCGAATGCTGCTTTTAGCGAAAGATTCACACACAAGGGAGGAATTCACATCAACCGTGAACCAAAGAACTGTGCTCGAGCGCTAGGCGTAATATTACCATTTGATGTTTTCGGCTTCGGGTATAAACCGTATTGAGAAATCCGTTTTCTTTTATTAATTCGTTCGTTTTTCGAGCACTTTTTGCTCAATTGATATTGGTGGTTGATATATCGGGTTTTATACCCTGCCCGCAGTCTTCTACTCAGCAGAGTGAATTTAGCCGGAAGAACTTGTGCCTGTAGGCTGGCGCTCATCGGACTTATTTAGTTATTAGTTTAGTTATTCTTTGTAGTTATTTGTTGTAACACTTTTCTGCCAACCCAAGCCACCATTCGAAGTTTAGCACGCCAAAAAGATGAGACTATGGTCAAGATTTTGTCGTCATTTTTGATGTATTCTTTGTTCATCGCCTCTAGATTCGCTATTCTCTTCTCCATATACGGCTATTTTTATCTCGTTTTTGAGACAATTTGTTTCCATTTCACATTTTAATTTTTACCGTTTTTTCTTGTCCTTATGGAGTAGGCTTTCCATTTTGTTGTTATTTTAAGGTGGCACAGGTTCGCGTTTTTAATTGCCGTTGCCGGTTGTTTTAGTTGTTCAAAGGAGCATGTAAAACTGACGAATTTATTAAAATAGTTAAAGTTACCGTAGGTAGACTTTTTAGACTATTAAGAAGAACTTACATTGTTATTATTCTGCTTATTTTGAAAATTTCAATTCTTGTAAACAAAAGCTAAGGCTTATTTCATCATTCTAATCCAAAATATGTTTTCCATAACAACCACGAGTATATCTAAACAGCCATCTATAAGAAATATTACACAGTTCAAATACAATCATATTACAACGTTACACTTTTAAAAATTAATTGTTGAGTTAGCATATATTGTTGGACTCAACGGTGGTAAAATGATCCTGATGACTCCAGTCCCTTGTCTAATGGGTTGAAAACAGGCTAATCGACATCTGTGAAGATGAAATTGTTTCGAACACATAAATATGAAATTAAAAATACTGCATTGGTTTACAACACTCCTATACGTACGTCATTATCGGTTTGAAAAGTACATTGTGCAAGCTTACATAATTCCCAAGTTGTGCCCGACTGTACGTTTGTGACTATATTCTGTTAATTTATACCAGTTAAAAGTTGGTAAAGGTCTTGCTATTAGTTGTACCACCCTTAACAACATTAAATCGAAAATGATTGACAAAATACAGTGCCGAATTCATCTAATCGCTCTGATTCTTTATAAACAGCAAAACCACTTTCATACCTATTACTTTGTCATGGAAAGTCTATGGATTGAGTATCGAATTACATTCAATCTATAAGCATTCCAAAACATATGGGCTCTGATAAATAATTATTTAGAATAATTGTTAATGAAATAATGCATATCTTATGGCGTCAACAATTGCTGTGTTTCATGACACATATTGATCCGGATCAAATCAAATTTTATATTGAAAACCTGGTGTAAATTTTTTTTAAGATCATAAATTTTGGTTTGAAATCTAGTAATTGCCTTCGCGTTGTTTCATGAAACATGAACTGAACCGTTAATTTCCAAAATATCTTTGTAAATAAATTACTTTGGTGATTTTAATCAGAGGAATTAGTACACAGTTTCAATATTTTGATTGAAACTGTTTGAAATAGAAATATTTCTATCTCATCCTTGTATCTTCTATAATGAAAAGGAAGATGTACTTTGCAATTTTCAAAATATTTAAACTTTATAATATTTTGAAATGCTAATTTTTAAAGGTTTAGTGTTCTAAAGCTGATCCACAATCCATCAAAATCCAGATATTACATATAATTAGAAACAATTGAAATGAACCATTTTGAAAACAGAAGAAAAACATTTCTCACAGTTCCAATTACCAAAAAAAAATAATTTACATCTCCACACACATGAAATACCAGTAGCAACTGTTCAGATCACAGCCAACCGAAATAATTTCAATAAATAATAAATCAGAAAAAAGACGAAATTTGTAAGCCAATTAGCGTACCAATAAATATTTTTTCCTCTTCATGTCTTGGGTTCTAAATACACAAAATATAACCAACGAAAAATAAAATAAATAAACATAGCTTAGTTTGAACAATAAGCGGATATTCAAGACACAAGAAACTATAAAGAAAAAAATTTAATTGGACTTCGTGTTATCTTAAAAATGAAATCCAACTTAAAATTGAAGGAATATTAAAAGTAAAAATATTTTTTTTTAGTTTTTGAATTATTATATTACAAATATAGTATATAACCTATCTGACCAGCCAACCAACAATTATATACTTTTTATCTTCTTATTTTGTTTTGTTTCAGTTATTGTCGTGTACTCGAAGACCTTGACATAATGTGACTGAAAAAATTTGTTATAATGTTAGGTTTGTGTATACAAAATAACTAGCGAATTAATAATAATGATTGTTATACGTTATACGGCAGAATAATACATAATAACAATAAAATAACATGATAGTTTGAATTCCAAACCATGCAATGCAGAAGAATAAGTCATCTTAACACAATTTTGGTTGAACTCGTGGTTGTAGAATAATTTGAATCAATTTTTTTAAAACTGAATTGTGTTCATCAACAGGCTTTAAATTGCTGTTGATGGAAAAGTTTAATAACATTGTTTTAATAAACATCAAAGTACCATGGTATTTCGTGATTTCGAAACCATGCCGATTATAGTTAGTGTCGGGGTCACCAATTATTACGGCGAAAAGCTATTGAGGGTCACCAATAATTTGTTACATTCAAGCTTGAATGTAAATTTGGTTGTTTGCTTGTTTAAAAGTTTCTAAAGTGATGGTGCAAACTAGACTGAAAATTGTATCATTTTCGATTTGGCTACAGCGGTTTAGCAAAATCGTCCAAATCTATATGACGGGCACGTGATCTTTTGACATTACTGTGATTATTTTTATCAATGATCAAGTACCAATGAGGACATTTTTGACCAAATATAATTACATATTTATATTTTAGTCGAATTTGATAGTAGGGTAGACCGGGACAAGTAGTTACATGTTTTGCTTAAATATGTATACCGAAGGTAGTTCTTATATGAGTTCATATATGATTATTGCTATAGGTATTTTGCTTTATTAGCTGTAATATTATTATGCTCCGATATAAAAATGATTATAGAATTAATAATAAATGCAGTTTTCAAAATAGTAAGCAATTGTAACAACCTACACTCAGAGAGAAACTTGGGTCAAAAGAAACAAAAATCTGAGTCTATTTTGCCAAAATCTTGGTGTTTTTCGAACAAACAAATCTCTTAGTTAAAAAACCAAACAAGATCTTGGTTGAATATAATTTTAATTTTTAACTTAGTTAATATAGCCAAAACATATGGTTACTTTATTGGATAAAAGTGGGAAAAAATTGGTAACAGTGCCCAGCTAGTTTGTAAAATTAACGATGGGAAAAATTATTTTACTGACTTGTTAATTCTACCAAATTTTCTTAGTAAATGTAACAAAAAATGGCGGTTAATTTATTTAAGATTTTTTCACCTTTTCGGACAAAATATTATTTCTAATGGCCATACATACAATGTTTACGACTTTGACTAGATGACTAGAGTCATAGAAAAACAAAGAGTTCATTTACTCACAATGTATCTACCACAAAAAGTAGAAAAACTTACTCCCCACCCCATTTTAATCCCAGGGTTCTGCTGTAAAGATACACAAATCCTTTCAAAAATTAGAACTTTCTTAGGTCTCTCTTGTTGGCAGCTTTGTTTCGTACTGATAAAAAGTTGGTCTACTCATCAGGTTGCACTTGCAACAACCAAACAGAAAAAATACAACTCTTGCTTTGTACCGATATTAAAAAACAAGAACTTATCGATTTGGCGAATTATATCACCAAATCAGAAACTTTTGGAAATTCTTATTATGTATTGTGTATTAAGATAAACCAAAATAGTTTGTTAGTTATAACAATAATATTGCTCAACTAACAAAATCGTTTTTGGTTAAATTAAACAAAACTACGTACCAACATCCTGGTAACTCAAATTGCATCCACTTTTTGTAGTAACCAAGTAAGAAAATATCAAATTTCTAAATTAAACAAGAGATTTGGTTTATCTAGCTCAGAATTTTGTGTTAAAACAAGCAAATTAAGTTTATTAAGTATTTGGTCGTAATATTTTTTCTGAGTGTACCCTATCATGGAGCAGATTGTTGCATATGTATATGGGGCAAGTTGTTATAATACATCAAATGTAAATAAAGTTTTACTCTCCGCAACGCCCAAAAATGAAATGAATCAACATCTCTAAAAGAAAGAACTTCTTTATTTCATAAAGTTTATCTTAAACGCAGGTATAAGTAATTTTTAATTCAGTCTTAAATTATTTTCATTAATCACAGTATTTAATATTTTGTAATTTGAGTGATATGGCATACTTTTGTCAGCACATTTTAAATGTGTCCACTATTTGCACTTACAACATTGCACTCAATCTTCGCAAGGTTTGTTCTCGCTGTAAGGATCCATACAGATCAGACAGAACCATTCAGTGTCCTGTTTGGCGACGAGTGGGCTACTTGCCTTTTTTATTTTGGGTGGTGGTATTTCCGCTATTGCAACAATTGCATATTTTTCTGGTGTAGCTGTTAATATCGCGCAACTTCGTTTTTGTTTAATGCTGCTATTGAAATTTCGTCAAAAGTTATACTCGGATTAATTTTAATGATTAGTGAGTTCAAATTGATAGATTCGATGGATTCACAATGTACTAATTCTTCATTGTTTTCAGTAGGCAAATGAAACATCGGAGTTTGTTGATCATTGTCGATCGTTGGTACCTAATTTATCGATGGTTCAACAGGATTGGGTCCAACCGTCATTATGGATGCCAGTTACTCGTCATCGCTAAATATTTCACGGTTCATGGGCTCGATTCCACTAACTCTGAAGCCATTCACTATACTTTGACGAGGATTTCGTTGGATTCGTTTCTTCACATTTCGTATCATTCGTATCTTTTGATGTTGCTGTCTTTTTAGGACCGCCTCTGTTGCGTTTAGCGATGCTACCAGTTTCGTTGTATCGAGTTATGGTTAGATAAACAAACATTTTATTCACATTCAAATGCTGGAGCTGACGAACTATTGCTGTTTGTGAATTTCCACCCAAATACAGTGCAATTACACTATTACGTTTGAATTCCATTACGATTTTTTTATGAAGATATTAATTTAGAAGAATTATTTGTTGACCACATGTAAACAACTAACCAAACTTCAATCTGTCAAAAAATTGACGCGCGTAAATGATAACTACACAAATGACAGCAGAGTGAAGTCAGTAACATTTGGTCTCAGCTACCCTGTATTGTTTGGCGTAAATGATTCTGAAAGAGCCTCAGCTACAATATGCGGAATGTTGTATATAGTCATTGACTTTCCAGGAATATCCCGCATCTACCCATCTTGCGCAGTTGACAAATGTCGCTTAAATGGACCATAACACTTCGGTCTAGAGGTTGCATTTTATGGGAGCAATGAGGTGGGAACGACAACATAACTACTCCGTTTTCCTTTGCTAAGTTAATGGTGTTAACCGATAAATGCGGCTCATGATTATCGAGAAACAGCAGAACTGGTCGATCTAGAGATGGTCGAACATGATGGATGAAGTGCTTCATAAATTAAAAAAATCACCGGAAGTCATCCAATCAGATTTGTTTCCGTGCCCATTGAACCGCTTGAACCGAAAATTATTTGTGGGGGTATAGATGAACTAGTAGCAGGTACAGAGCTACACATATAGTGACCAATTTTCTTCTTTTAACAAAGGTTATTCCTCCAACTTGCTCGTCCTCTTTTCGGCAATAATTTTTGATAATTTTTGCACCGTTGAAACACCGGTTCGGTCACGTTCCAAATGTTACATGCGACAAACTTTTATTTAACTTTTACTTGCTCGAGTAAATCGGAAAACGAATTCACTAGAACTCGGTTAAAACCTGTAGGACGGCCAATACTTGACGTCTCTGGGACCCGAACCGATAAACCAGGGTGTTTTTTTAAAATGGAAAGCCAATCAGGACCTGCTTGCTTATTTGCTACCCATGATTCAGGAAGATTTTTGCCTAAAGAAACAGATTTTGATGAATTTTTGATATATTGTGCTATAACCATATTCAATTTTTGGAACTGTCCTAGATGCTTCAACTAAATTCAATTTTTCTTAATTCTTGACATAACCCCACAACGTCTAATGACAAATATCAATTTCTTTTGTCACAGATAAAACGCTATGATTTTGTGAAATGTTCCCGACATTGAGCATTTATGGGATCACCTCGAACGCCAAATTAGAAAATACAGGATTACCAGCAAAAAACGTTGCAAGAAACAATAATAAAAGAATAGGATAAAATTTCACCGGAAGGGACCAAGAAGTTAGTAGAATCAATAAATAACGGAGGGCCAACTCGATATTAAAATAATAATGAAACATAATTGAAAAGATAATTTAAACGATTTAAAAAAAAAATCGTTGATCCATACTTAAAGTATGTTAATTTTCGGTGTAAAAAATCCTAGATTTTTTTGTTATAAACGGTAAATTAAGATTGCAAGGAACATCAAAACAATTGCAAAACCTCAAATAAAAAAATTAAAAATTCGAGCATGTTTCCAGGTTGATGTTGTATACGAATACGATGATTCGATGATTACGCTTGCTTGGGGTATGTTCGACGATAATCAACAATTTTAAATTTGATGTCACCTCACTAAACACTACAACCGGGATATATTGAAAAATTGGGACATCTAAGTTATAGCATCAACAAGGGACGATTGTGTAATATCTTAATCTATCGGACATATTATTAGCTCTTATGTGAGTGACGAGATACCCGGGTACCTTTTGCACTTTTAGACGTCCAGCCTTGGATGTTTCAGTCAAAATAAAAAGTTTTAGTTTTATGAGTACTTCTAGTTTAGTTGATAGATTACGGTCACACTTAAAATAGAAAAATATTACAACTTGGACGAACGTGAGGGCAAACAGAGGTACCCACCTTTATATATTTTACACTATATTTGAAAGAAATGTATTTCATTGTTTGTGTTTCTGTTTATTTATTTCATTTAATTTATATTTATATTTTTATTTATTTCTAATAACTAATCAACATTTTTTTCTCACTTTGGATTATTTATAGAATGTTCTTCGCAATCTGACATGTCCCAGATTGTTTTGAATTTATTTAATTTTAGCAAAATCCATTATACCATTGCAATTATGACAAAAAAAATATTTTCTAGACAAAATGCATGTAGGTACCCGGGTACCTTATTCACTTAAATTAAGATATTTTTCTTCACTCATATGAGGTTAGGAGCGTAAGTATATAACGCAGCTATCGAGAGAATGGACAAGTTGTTCAAGATTATAATGGATGGTCGCAACTAAAATATTTCAACCTACGATTAAATCGAGGTTTACTGAACGTAGTCAGCACAGTCACCAACTAACTCTTTGGAATTTTTGATCCGGAACGAAACGATAATGAAATTAATTCCATAAAAAGAGAGGAGAACACACATACATATAAATTGCCGAAAGAACAAATTACAATATCTGAATCAATAGTGAATATTATAAAAGAGGATTGGATAGCAGTAAGTAACCAACTACAACTACTAGATAAACAAACAATGTCAATACTCAACTTACTGCAAAGAATGATAATGAAAACGTAGCATTAGAAATGTGAATCTCTCTAAGGATAGATCTGTCAACAGAAATGGCGACATTTACTGCAACATAACAACAACTAATCGATGTTATTACCGACATCCATCATAGCAGAAATAAACACCTTGATTCTCAAACCCGATCAACTTAAGATGAAACTGAAGAATTATGAAATTTTCCCAGCTGATGCTACCAAATAACATGACTGCTAAGGTTGGACAAGCAAACAGTGCATTACTTTTTGAACCAAAAATGCCCTTACTCAACAACAAGTAAATCAGATTAACAAACAAACATAAACCCATTAAGTAAACTATTCTGTTAAGCTTAAATAGGGAATCCTACACGCAATGTCAGAAGATTAACTTTTTGCTTGCAAATCCTTAAAGGTGCAAAATATATATCGCTCATTTCCTACAAGAATGACACAATCCAAAAATTTTAATTTTTTAGTAGAGCTATCTAAAAATATCACTCAAAACTGTTTGTAAAAACGGAGTTTATCAAAAGTAAATAAAAATACATTCTTCTTCCTACTTTCTTCAACCCAGATCTTAATTTTTATAATTCTTTAAATTTTGCAAATTTTCTTTGAACAGTTTCCACTTTCTTAAAATGTTAATTTCTTTCGAGAATTGAGTCATTTTGTCCAGGCACATGGCTTTTTATATCTGAAAGTGATCATACGATAAATATTATTTGTAATAAGGAATAACAATTGATAGTTGTGATAAGAGGAATGGAAACTATAACGGTACACGAAGTCTGCACAATTACTGACGGAAAAACAACTATAAATTTCAACCAAAAGTTTAATACACAAATAGAGGCATTCTATCAAACCAAATTTCTATCAAATCCTAGCAGCCTGCTCATTCAAGCAGAAAATGAAACATACCAGAGTACATGCTGTATAACATAGTGGAAATTTGACAGCGGAAAAAAGAGATAACGCTACTCGCCGCAAGTGACAGCACCATCACAAACGAGAATTTATTTTGTTATATAATTACCAGCGGAAATTTTTAATTCATTTTGTAACACTTTTTTCACTAAATAAAATATCCCAGCGGAATAAAATATCAAAAGTGATCCTTAAAGGAAAAATTAGGGGAAATTTATGTATTAGAATTTTCACTAATTTTTTTTGATTTTCTGCGGCCATATAAGTTATTTTCAGTTTTTGGCCAATATCTCGAAAACTTCCACTATATTTCATAAATTTGCTCCAAATTTGTCTTATAATCTCAGTATAACCTAAGCTATTAGAAAAACAACCGAAAGTATTGGTTACTAGTGGAAGCTTCTGAAATATTGACCAAAAACTAAAAATAAATAAATAAAATTTTTAAAATTTTCAAAAGGATTGGCTATGAAACGGCCAAGTTTAGTCCAGCATGAACAGATCCTAGAATTTTGTCCAAAACTTTCTTTAAAATCCCTGATCAATATTACTATCAAAATTTCATCGGCATTCTTTAAGAAATTGCGGAAATATGGAATATTGTTAAATTTCAAGATTTCATTTGCCGAGTTCCTTTACTTCGGAGTTCAATCAATTTGTCATTTTAAGGATCACTTTTGATATTTTATTCCGCTGGGATGTTTTATTTAGTGAAAAAAGTGATACAAAATGAATAAAAAATGTCCACTGGTAATTATATAACAAAATAAATTCTCATTTGTGATGGTGCTGCCACTTGTGGCGAGTAGCGTAATCTCTTATTTTCCGCTATCTTATACAGCATCCAGATTCCAATAGAATTTCAACACATGACGAATTCAGTAACATTTTCACGGATTTAAAACAACTGTCAACCAACATTACCCATTTAAGGACTTCAGTACAAAGATTTCAACAAATAAATATAATTTAGACTGCACGGCACCACACACAGATACTCACAGACAAATTTTTGTTTTAAAACTACTGATTTTGGTTTCTGCTCAAAATATTTCATGATTTTTTTACGTAAACGAAAGTAAAAAGAGTTATGAATTGATCACAACATTTAAGCAACAGTTTACTGCTAAGAGTAACCTTGTAGGTGCACTTGTAATTTTGATTTCAAATTAAAATTCAAACAAAATACTCATATATTGTATAGAAGAATACATTTTACATGAATCATTTTGCAAATTCCCAATAAGCGGAACCACATAAAAGTACAAAACGCCCCCAAGTATAAAAGCCGCCAGACATGAAATTTTCTTATTAAAAATGAGTAACAATATTTTTAATCACTTACAAAACTGTAACGTACCCAATAAAATGAAAATGAAATATTAAAAATACATAAAGCATTTTAATTTAAATATCATTAATTATTTGAATTAAAGCCAGCTCGCAATAATTGAAAATTATTTTCATTCCGAGTGTGGTGTATAAAAAGCACACAAACGGAATGATAATAGTTTGGTGTGATTATTATCTGTTACCGCGCGTTAAATTTTTATTTAACAGACAAACTCGGTACTCGTATATGAACAATAATAATAACTAAGTAAATAAATAAATAAATAAAATATAATTTATATTTAATTCGTATATAATAAACGTAAATGTACGTGCACGTATACTTTAAAAATTATACCATTATGTAATTAATATAAAATAAATCTTATTGTATTTAATGTAAATTAACACATATTTATGTATAATAATCATAATTTAATGTTTGTTTCTTTAATGTTTTATTGACTAGTTTTTTTCGAACTTGTTGAAAATGATTTATGTAGTGTATGCAAGATACGTATCTTATCGCTCTTAAGTCGTACCGTTTGTGAACGGAAATACAACTTTTTGTTTTGCTTTAGACATTTTATGCGCAAGTAGTTTTAGAATTTTAATAAGGAAGCAAGTGCATGCCGTATATGAACTATGGAGATGTGATATTTAAAGGTAATACCACTAATTTATCTTACTTTCAGCATCTGTATCAATTATTACAAACAATATGAATTATAAGTTCTGATTTATGTGTAACAACACTGACACCTTCACAGTTTTACTCGTATTTCTTTGCTTCCTCTTTGTTGAAATGCGGAGAACATAAAATGTGTACTATAAATTATGTAAAATTGTTTCCAAGAAATCATAATTTCTGTTATCCAAATAATCTTAATTCGGTCTGTGAAATAACGGAATACAAAAAAAGCATTAATCAAATGTATATTAGTTGTGCAGTTTTAAATGTAGTGTGACACTCTAAACCGTATCCCTTCCTCTTTACCACTAATGTCATGCATCAGAAACCTGAGAATACAACATGCAGATTAGACAGTGTGAAAATTTCCGGAGACCCGACATCAATGCAGTAAACATTAATTTGAAACTGTTTAGGCTGCAAAAATTTTATATATTAAGAAGACGTTTTAGGTAAAAATAAATCAAAACAAAGTAAAATTCCAACACAAGTGGTTATTCTGATTAATAGACCCGACCCGTGGTAATCTAGTATTAAACAAAAATATCAATTGAAGTTGAGAACTACCAGTGATGCTTGCCAACGAATTACCTCTTAATTCACAAACCAACTACTAATATTCTGAATCTTCATCAGGAACATTTTCCTGCCACACCTATCAATCATTTCAATAACAGCTTAACACCTTCATCTCAAATAATTCCTGCTAATATTTATACCAACTCCAGCAACTCTCAACACTGCAGCAATGTTAATCTTCCATGCATCCTTACCAAAAATGATATTTGTATCCAGGTTGTGTAATAATACAACTAGCGCCGATGTTATATCACACGTTAATTTTATATTGAATCGGCACAACATCCAAGGACAAAATATCAAATGTAAAAATATATCCCGCTTCAATGGATAAGTTGCGACATTTAAATTGACGATTACTGAAGCTATATTTGACATATTACTTTCCCCAGTATCATGGCCCAAAACAACTTATCTTAAGGAATTTATCGATTCCCGAAATAATAATAATAACAATAACATTGCAGTACCAAAAAATTTAATCGCTTGTTCCTCTATACTACCAGAACGTAAGGGGACTAAGAACTATGTAAATTTCGTGACGTTTTCTCAGCAATTCAAAGACTTTCATTTGATATTTTTGCACTCACTGGGACAGTGAGTACAATTTGAATTGTAATATCAACAGTAACGAGTTTTCTACCCCGGATTTCAATGTCTTCCGGAAAGATGGTTTTTACTGTCCAGACACAAATCTAACCGGCAGAGGGGTTCTTGTTTTAGTACACCCAACACTGATAATATCGAGCTGATATTTGTGTCAAAATTAAAAATAATAAAAATAATGTTTTTATTTTATGTTGCTATATTCCCCCCCAGTCTGATCGTAAGCTAACAGCTTCTTACTAATGTTTGAATTTTTGACTCATAGATGGAAAATTTGTAAGCATCCCAACAATCAGTTTCGAACGGATGTGATTATTGATTTAAAAAAATCAGTCTTCTCATCAGGTCGCTGCGACTGATGTTGTATTAACATCAAATTTTCCATCTATGCGTCAAAAATTCAAATTTATCCGCGGTCCAGCGATAACGGACGAAAAAGTATAAGGTGGTTGGGAAGTTGATTGTGTATAAGTTGGTGTCGATTATCATAGTCGCTTGTCAACACGGATTTGACGCTAAATGGAATAATTTCCTGTGATTGTGTATTTAATTCGAGAGTACTGAAGATAGACCAATGTACGGAACAATCACAATAAAACCCATTACAATAGAAAAAATGTAAAAATTACTAGTTGTTGATTTCGTCTTTGGCCTGATGGATACTCAAAATGACATCTTTGTTGTGGGTGATTTCAATCTCCCCTGCCTTAAATAGGATTATACAGATGATAACACTCATTATGTTGCTTCGAATGCACTAACCGCCAAAGAAACTTTATTCACTGGCAATATGTTAAACTTTGGACTATTTCAGATCAGCAACGTTAAGAACAGTCTGAACAAGTAGCTCGATTTGGTGTTTTCCTCTATTATCAACAATAGTATCGCTTCTGAAACTAATCTAACTCTCTGTGCCATAGACGTATGTTATCCCCTCGTTTTATTCCCATTTTGTCTGGAACAAGGTAGCCTTAATGCTGTCTTTTGAAACTCAACCACGATTCACTCCACCACGATTAGTAAGGCCGACTTTGTGATTTATTAGCAAACATCGACTTTGATACCATTTTAAATGATAAGATTTTACTCTGCAATTTTTGCATGTTTTCAACAATCCATTACGTATACCCGCCAAAAAATTGTATCACCATCACCTCTTTGGTATAATAGTGAATTAAGAACGTTGCAAAGATTCCTAAAAACTGAATCGGACTCTGATTTTGATATTTAAATAGTTAAAATGATTCAGTAGTTTGTCTGACGAACTTTATGACAATTATATCAGACTCATGCAATCCAATCTAATCACTGATCCTAAGAATTTCAAGCGCTTTATTAATTTGAAGAAAAATTCGGCGAATACCCTTCCACTCTGAAGTATAAAGATCATTCCTCTAATGATCTTAAAGTCATAAAAAATCATTTTGCTAATTTTTTCAGTCTGGCTTTTATAAACAGCGGTTTTGTAAACTGAGTTCAAACAACCTCAACTTCCATTCAAATCGATTATGACCACGGATTCATTTACAAAAGATTTCCAAACTTAAAGATGATTTTTCATCCGGTCCTGACGGTCTACCATCTATCGTCCTAAAAAACTGCAGTGATATTCTTGCTCAACCGCTGACGGCACTTTACCAAAAGTCCCTTTCGCTTGAAATTTTTTCCATTTATTTGGAAAAGTTCCTTTATAGGTCCGAACCATAAGAACGGTTGCAAATCAGACATCTGTAATTACAGACCAATTGGAAAATTACCTTGTATTCCTAAGCTGTTCGAAAGTATTGTATATAATTCACTGTACTTTTATTGTAAACCGTTGTTTTCTGACAATCAGCATGGTCTGACAATCAGCAGAGTTTTCTCAAAGCACGGCACCTACATTGAATATGATGGAGGCATGGAATGAGGTTGATGTTATCTTCACCGATTTTAGCAAGGCATTTGACAGGATTACTCATGAAGTTATTTTGTTTAAGCTTGGGGATCTGGCTTTCCTCCCCAAATTCTCCGTTGGGTGGACTCTTATCTTAAAGACTATATGTTATGTGCTATTCAGGTCATCAGTATTAGCTCATTTTTCAGCAACGATACGCCGATGTCATGAAAATTTACAAACAGATTTCAAACACCACCGACAAGATCCTATTACAATTCGACCTCAATAACTTGTCCGCATGGTGTGCAAAGAACAACCTTGAGTTGAACGTGGGCAAACAATCACCTACTCTCGAAAACGTGCACGGTCCATTTCTCGTGACTATATTATATTAACAACGATACTGTTACCAGAGCCAGTTCTGTTCGTGATTTGGGTGTCATTTGTGACAGCGAATTGAATTTCAGACATCACATCGATCGTATTATCAATCAAGCAAACTCTGTATTCGGTTTCATCAAGCGTTGGTCGAAAGATTTCGACGATCCTTATGTCCGTGTGTTAAGATCGTCTCAAACTAATCGATTTACAAGCACTTAGTAAGCGCCGAGTTGTTACAGACGTGGTTTTCATTCATCAGATGCTAACCGGCGGTATCGACACTCCAGTTCTGTTAGAAAATATAAATCTAAATGTAAATCCACGAGTTTTAAAAACGGTACCTATTTTTCGAATCGACCATCATAGAACTGATTACGGTAAGAATGAACCTGTCTCTAGAATGCGCACGAAGCTAATCAACACTGCCACTTCATTGATTTTAACATGACGAAACGCACGTTAAAAAAACATTTTTATTTTACTTAACTGTTTTGATATTTTATTTAACAAATTTTTTTGTAGTTTTTCTTGTTTCATCTATTTTAAAATTTAATCTGTTCGTATTAAGCAGACACAACTTCCGTTTTCCTTTCGTCCGCGACGGATATCGTTTTGCTTAGCTATCCACCTAGTTTGCCTTTTAATTAATTACCAAATTTTCTTGAATTTCACTGGTTAAGCAGTTCGATATCATTTAATATCATTCGATTCATTTGAATTATACTAAAAAAATTAATAATAATACAGATGGAGTTGGGAGGAGTAACAGGTCTTTGGGAATTATCATTATTAAACATCGCTCTAGCGAACATAAACGAAAGCTATCTACTCATACATTGGTCCTTCGAGATTAAATACGAAAATGCTGTTCAATCGATTCTTCAGTCGGAAAAGATGGATTTGAGTACGCCATTGAAACAACAAAAAGCGGCAGCAGAGAAAATATAGCAACTCCGTATCAGTTATAAAAAAATGAAGAACAACGGAAAACTACGAGAAAGTTTTAAGACGTCTGGTCTGTAGAGATGTCGATTTTTGGTGAAATAAAGTTGTTTTCATCAAAATTCGTCATTTCCGGTCAAATTTAAAATATATTCTTAACCAGTTTTGTTAGAAATTTAATTACAAATCACTTTATTTTTGAAAAAAAAACGAAAAAGTCCCTATGGATGCTGGTATTTCCGGTGATCCGATTTCGGTCAAAATTCACTGGGGCTCTCAATTTGTGAAAGAAGCTAAGGTATGAATCTGGGCTGTACAGGGGTCGAACTTTTGTTGAAAAATAGTTTAGTCAAAAAATCGTCATTTCCGCATAAATTTTGGAAAACTGATCTAGACTGTTATTATTGAAAAGTTAATTTAGGGTCTTCTACTTAATAATTATTTATCTTTCAGGAAGCTGCCACTTTCTGTGGATCGCTTTTAACCAAAAACCAATGGGATCTCTGAATTTATGAAAAAAACTTACGTATGAAGTTTCACCCCTCTTAAACAAACCGTCTGGACAGTAGAGAGGACACAGGCATATAGTTTGCACACACATCCACACAGGGATTGTTTTAAAAGCATTTTTTTACTTCGGTAATATAGCGAATGGTAAATTTGCAAAAATCTCGAGGTTAAAAATTTTCTTGATTACTATATTTTATTTTACTATGTAAAACACAGTAAAACCAGTTTTTTGTCAAAAGTTTACTTTTCCGCTCAAGTTTTATCAAATTGATCTGAACCGAGTCGGCTTTCTCATAATTTATATAATTTTCAAAATATTTGCACAAAATGAAAAAGCTTTTATGGAAGCTGCTCCTTCCGGTGGACCGATCTCGGCCAAAAATATCTGGGATCTCTCAATTTATGGGAAGAACTCAAGTTGAAATTTCACCCGAATACTCAATCTGTATGGGCTGGCTGTACAGGGATCAAATTGGTTACTAAAATCAGTTTTATGGCAAAAATCGCCATTTCAACTTAAATTTTGGAAAACTGATCTGGACCGGTATTGTTGCAAATTTGATTTAGAACCTAATTAGTTCATAACCGAAAAACGAAAAAATTTCTATTCAAGCTTTCACTTCCGGTGGAAAAACGAAAAAGTTTTATCCCGATAAATCAGTCCATCTGGGCTGTACTAGAGCCTAATTTTTGTTGAACACTGTTTTTTTTTCAAAAAGGTCATTTTCGCTTAAATTTTGGAAAACTGTTTTAGGTTTGTTGCAAAATTAATTTAGAATTTTTTAGGTTAAAATCGTTCGTATTGTATTGTATGTATTGTAAATGAATTTCAAAATATATGCAAATAATTAAAAAGCTGCCGCTTCAGCTGGATCGATTTCGAGAAAATATGTCTGGGATCTCCCAATTTATGAAAAAATCTTATGTATGAAATTTCATCCCGATCAGACAAACCGTCTAGAACGTAGAGGTCACGGACATTTAGTTTGCACGCACACACATACACACAGTTTTTTTTAAAATAACGTTTTTTAACTTCGGCGATATAATGAATGCTAGATGTACAAATATCTCAAGGACAAAAATGTCCATGGTTACTATATGTTTTTTTTTTCACCGGACAAGTGGTGCAGTGGTTAAAGCTTCGGCACTTGGACCGGGAGGTGCTGGGTTCGAATCCCATCAGAGGCTAGATGCAAATCGAATTTTCATCATCGATTACGATCGGTGATGCTAATAAATACAACTAAGACCCTCTGATGGAGTGCACAATTCCGTGTCACGCGCCACCCACCTTCCATGTCAATGTACAGGTTGACATGGAGCTTGCAATGTGCAGGTGGTATACTGTAGTTGTGTGAGTAGGTGAAGTAGGTGGGTTAATGATGTGGAGTGAATGAATGGTATCACAATGGGCCTAAAAATTGTCCTAAGTGTGCAGTAAGCAACCACTGAAACCTACTATATGTACTTTATTTCACTAATGGCCGGTTGCAATGAAAATGAGTTACCATTTGGTTCTGGCTACCAAACATGATTGATATAAGTCCAATCGTTTAAAATTGGGTTTTGTTTCACAAACAACTTTGTATGGTTAGTTTACAAACATCGTCGATATTGTCGATAAATACTATTTGACTCAACCCCACCAATATTACTCGTAGCAAATAACAATAAAATAATAAACTGCCAAATTCAGATAGTTTGACGGGTTCTCTCAGCAAATTATGTTGCTGCACTTTCTTGATTTTTGGCACAAATATAGTAAATATATAAATATTTATTGTTTTATTAAAAAAATAATCAAATAAATTATATTGAAACAAAATAAAAATGAAATGCAAGTTTTACATTAGTATTAAGACGAAATGAGTGTTGTTGTGTAAATATTTTTTCTTGCATTTTTTTGTCAGAAAAACAAGCAAATCCCAAAATCCGTGCACCTAATTTTGCAAATACCAAAAAATGTTTGCTTCTCAAGATAGTAAAGAAAATATCGAGAAATTATCGAGTGTAAAAAAACTTACAAGATAACAGCAATAAAAAAAATGAAAGTTGGGTGCCATTAAGTGCCGATTTTAATGCTCAGAGCCTGGGTTCCCATAGAACAGCATCACAACTAAGATATTTATTCACCGAAGAGAGAGCGATGTAGCGGCTTGTTTTTTCAACTATAAGAAACACCGCACAATATGATCAATTGATGATCATATAAATAATCATTTCAGAAGATTGTTCAACAACAACATCTTGTACAAACTGTTTACAGTCAGATTCCTAAAATAACAATTTTTTTTAGAAAATCAATAACAAAACTAAATTAGAAGTTTGCTTAATAAGTCAAAGAAGAAATAATTCTATTTATTTTTATTTCTCGTTACAGCGAAACAGTGTTAGAATTTACAGATAATTGTTTTTCTGTTTTTCTGTTCTGATAATTGTTTCACTTTTCGAAACATTTCGTTTAAACAAAAAATATTTATTTATTTATTTTTAACTGCTTAATCAAAAATGTCACACAAAAGTATCGGTTCTAATTATAAAACTAACTTTCGTCAATATTTCCCAAACTAATGAGTTCAAATATCACCAATAAACGTCCCCCTAGACACTGAACACTTTTTATTTGAAGTAATTTTGTTCTATCTTCGATCGTTTCCGAGATAAAAGCCCGGCATTTATTATAAAACTCACCCTGTATAAATTTTGTCATAAATCTTTTAGTAATTTTCTTTTTTTCTCGCTTATTGTTTCATTTGTAAAGCTATAAACTAAATCTAGCATGAAGCTTTGGGAATGTAATAGTTAATCAATTTCCTATTATTTTTAAATATTATGGACTAATTCACAAACTGTATGTAAGCTCTGTAACTGTAAAATGTTCGATATGTACTAAAACGGTATTCGTAAAATGTAACTCAGCTCTATAAACGGAAGTTTTGTTCTGTAACTTTGCAGCACCAAATTTGATGGCGTAAAGTTACATACCACGATTTCAATAGCGAATAACTCAAAAACAATTTCATTTTCTGTATCAATAAAAGTTGAAGCTAATGACAATTGTAGCTTTTGAGCTTTTAGAAAAAATTTGTTTATTTAAAATTTATTACTTTTCTTATATACACCTAAATGTTGATAATGCAATACATACACGTACAGTCGAAACAAATAGTTTGGCTGCGATATACACAGAAAAAATATTATTCTTAAGGTATACAAACGAATGACACCTACTGTACTAATATGTTGTTTGGCAACTGTACAATACATTTTTATTTTTATTTATTTGTTAAATATTTTGTTTAATAATAATTTAATATTTTTATGATATACAAACATAGCAAATTTTATTTTTAACGCGAGTTTATGTCAATATTCGAGTGCCGCCATCGAATTTGGTGGAATATTTTAAAATGGTCTTCAATTTGATTATAGCGGCGAAAAGTCTACAGTTTGTGAATAGCATTTTTTAGAACGTTGTACCTTTTTCTCTGTAAGCAATTTCTATAAAGTTGCAAATATAGAATTTTTACATTTTCAGAATCGGGCCATTAATTTCATTTAAAAATATTGATTTTTGGTATGGTTTGGAAATTTGGTATCTTCATTAATGGTTTTAATTTTCATTAGAAATGCTTCGCATATAGTCAAACTCTACCGTAATACTTCTGCATCTCAGACGTGCTTCAGCAGCTAAATCATGTCCCTCTTCGGTCCATAAAAACCCACTAGAGCCACTGCAAGTTAGCCGACTAAAAAAATGCATGGATCAAACAAAGATGAATCTGCAACTATTCTTGGATCAAAAGATTCCTTTGCTAGTAACAATGGGGCACATTATTGAGAAGAAAACGGTTACAATGAAACCGTGAAAAATATGGCTCATAGCTCATGCGGCGTATTAAAAAGAAATTAAACTGGAAAAGGCGAATATGAACATGGAAACAGGGTGAATTTACAGAAAAGGTGTTATGAAGGAATCGACAAACAATTGTAGAAACCTACATCTTTCTACTTTTGAAAATTTTATAAGCGCTCACATGAACTTCGCTTATTTTAGTTCTGCAAAGAATACCGTTTTAAAGTTTTCTGATCACTGCTCAATTGAGTGACCACCTAGAAAATGAATAACTAGTCGAATATAATAGGAAAACGATAGAAAGAGTTGCAACGGAATCACCAGTCTCCACTAGCTTACAAAGTAAATCGCCAAACTTTCAGCACACCACAATGCCACAATACCGAGAGATAAGATGCCGCAAGCGACGAATATCCTTCGGTATATCAACAACTAGACACGACCAATACTTTGACAATTACATTGTAAAAAAATCATTCGCGATCAGCAAACTTTAACTTAAACTCCGAAAACACATTTTTAGATTCGGAGTATCGGTCAACTTAAACACCGATCAGGCACACACTTCGAACTATTCACTGAGATTATTCACATCTTAAGCTCACGTTGAATACGAACTACTGGCTAACCCCAACACGCGAGCTAATTAGAACTGAAAAGATAAATATCTAACCGAATATCTTTCAATATCTCAACCAATCAATCAAACGATCGTGCAATCAATCACCAATCAATTCGCAATGAATCGATCAGCTAATCCTAGGATACTGAAATATAAGATACGAATTCAACATCGGTCGGATGCCCAATCTTTACCATGTTGAGCATATCGACAGATATCCATCGGCTTCACGACAATAGGCTTGATCGACACTCATTTTCCTCACTGTGTGACTCATGTTGTAGGTGGTGATGAAGTGGTGACAATATTGGAACCAAATATTTTAATCGTACGTATCGCAAATATAACATCTCGCAAACCATCGTTATTCATCACTCTCTACGTACAAACAGAGCAAATGCATCAACAGATCTACAAACAGGCACAAGACGGAAATAAAATACGATTTGCATTTAAAAACGAAAACCAACGCAACACGACGAATACGAAACAAAAAAAACGACGATAAATTTATAAATTAAAAAATAAAATTTTCACTCAGTGCCTTCATCAGCCGCTACAAGCAAGTCGCGTACAACTTTTGCGCTCACCACTACCGTACCGCACACAAGCCGTCCGCAATTGCACATGGCGGGTAATTAATATAAAATTTAATTATAATTAATTAATTAAATTAAATGATAAATATATAAATAAATTTAATAATAAAAAATCAAATTCATAATGATAAAATTAAAATTCTACAGAAGTGACTGTGATAAGAAACAAAAAAAATATTTTGTTTAAGTAACGAAACACAACAAACTTCCAATATTAACTATTGAATTCTAGTCATTAGTATCTCAATTGATTCTTGAGGATGGACTCTCTTGCTTCAATTTTTTTATAACGGCTTAATTCCAATCCAACAATTAAAAAAAATCCACGGATTTGCTTCGGAATATTTATGATCAGGATTTTTATTCTTCGCATCAGTGCCAACAATAAACTTATCTTTTCCCTAAGAATTTGTTGTTGAACTGCCGAAAAATATTAAGGAGAAAGCCGTAACGACAAAAAAGGTGTGCCTCTTCAAATTTCGTGGATCAAAAACAAAGAAAATAAATTGTTAGCCTTTATATTCAGGGGACCTATTTCTGTATACGAATTCGTACAAAATATAAACGAATCCGTGTGATTAGTATTTCCGTATACGAATACGTTCAGTATACGATTTCGACTAAGCATGCTACGTTACAAAATTTCCCCTATCGGGCAGTACGAATTCGAGCCGGCTTTGTTCGTTCATGAACGAATATATGTTCGATGACATTTTAGTTAACGACACCATACATTTATGAAGTGGAACAAATATTATGTAGTGAAATTAGCAATCAGCTAAACTTCCATGGACCGCCAATTCGAAGTCCGGACCTCTGGAAAAAGTGTGGTCGGACTTGAAATTTAACATAAAAAGAGATTGAAATAAAATAAAATAAGCATGTCCGAAACAGGGGGAGTCAAATCAAAAATATTTACATTTTCGCCTCTAGAAGAAGCAGTAATAAGGCTAATAGATTTAAATAGAGCCATTGAAGGAACCGCCGGTACTCGGGAACTTGGTGACAGCGACTTGGATCTGCCAAATCTTAACATCGATTCACCTCTAACTTTACCAATAGGCAATAAAGGAGGAGCCACTCCCAGAACAGGAAAAAAATCTAGGGACAATTTATTAGAGGCACAAATTGACAATGCAAGAAGTGTTTCATCAAAATATTTCTAACCAATTAGAGACTCTCACCAATACCGTGGCTGACTCAAGCAAGTCATTGAAGCGATTAGTTCGATTAGGTAAAAAATCAATAGAATTAAAGAACCGGGAAATTAAATTGAAAGAACGGGAAATTGAATTGAAAGAAAAGGAGATTAAAATAAGAGAATGGACCAGTTTGGTTAAGCATAAATTGAAATTGGATGTGTAACGTCAACGCGCCGTTCCTGTTGCGGCAATAATCATAATTGTGTTTTCGTTTCTGGAGAGGAAATGGCTATAAATTGGTTGGTTTTTTCGTAGATCGGGAACAGTTGTTTTTGTATATCAGTTAAAATTAGAACATAAAGAAGTCACCAACAAAAATTTTGTTTTTGGTGAATAGAAAAAGAATTAAATAAGAATAGAATAGAATTAAAATTAAATTATAAATTTTTGTCAAAAATTGCGAAAAGTTTGGACATCTCCTTTTGGTTAAACATTTCGAAAAACTTATAATAAATAAATAAATAAAAAAAAAATATTCAATAAATAAATCTTGAACTCGCATTTGAGAAAAAATATAAAGTGAATAATTTTGCATGTCCTAGTATAAGGAACCAAAATTGTAAATAATAAAAAGTGCTAACCAAACCAAACTAAATTTTAGTTAAGATTGGCTGACAATTACTAAAACTAATATAGTTATTAGCTTTAGTAATTGTAATTTAGTAATTAGTTTTAGTAAACTAAAATTTTAATAAGTCTAATAAATAAATAAATAAAATGCAACGTAACGGGCAACATAAATACGAATCAGTTAGCTAAGCTTAACGGATGTGAAGTATGTCCTCACTTTGTCCTAACCTTAAGAAAGAAGAAATGTGTATGTATGGGTTAAACTCTCGTTATAACGAATTTTAAAATTTAAAATTATTTTATATGTAAATTGGGTAGAAACGAATAGTTGTAAAATCTTATATTACCTATTTAACTACTGAGAAATATTTAATGCACCAAGGGATGATATTGTACGTAAAATTAAAATAGAATACAAATAAATTTCTCATTTTTAGTAATACGAGTACCTTCCATGCGATTTACGAGTATAGATTGAACGGCTTGCACTTTATGCTGATATTAATGATAAAAGCGATTAATGGTACCGTGACGTATATCGTTAGATTCGTTGGAGTGTCTTCGATCACCCGACCAACATACAGAAAAATTCTATGACCTTTTACGGAAATATCTCATCGTTGAAACGTTTGAACTAAAAAAAGTGGAACCTGGGTGCCGACGGAGGACCCTGTACATTTTGTTACCCGAAATTTATACCCAGCACACTCAACTCCTGGAACTTGAAAACCCCCTTTCAATTCTTTTTACCAAAATTGTTCGGACTTAGAAAAAAATTTAAATCGGAATCTGGGCTTCGACGGAGGACCCTGTAAACAAAATTCCGTTAAGCTGAGACCCAACTCTAAAATCACCAGCCGCATTTGCGCCAAGAAGCAAAGTTAACCGCTCCTTGGAGACTTTGAGTCCCGAAGCTGATCTTTCATCTTTGGAAATATAAGTACGATCCAGCATTCGCTTCCAATAAAGGTCAGTCTCATCGACGTTAAACACTGGTTCGGGAACATATCCGACGGCTTCAATGATACTTTTTCAAGTATTCAGATTTTCAATAGCAGCATTTTCATCAGCAGTAGCTGCTTCTCCTTTCATTTTAATATTATATAGGTTATGTCTACCTTTAAATTTGTCGAACCAACATCGACTTGCCAGGAAGGAAACATCCCCGTCTGTTTCATTCGTATATGCAGTCTTGGATTGTCATTTGACTAATGGGCATTCTGCGATTATTATTATCCTCAATTCATATTAATAATAGTTTGCCATCTTTTCAAAGTTATTGCTTCTCTGGTAGTTAGCCTTGAGGTAGTTGATGCTGTCAATTGTGAGCGCTCCTTGATTTTATCGGCGTTATCACGGATTGTTGGGACAGTTCATTTGGCAAGTCCCATTGCGTTTCAAATATGCACGATTTTCCCACCAGATTCAATCCGGCACAAAACTTTTGTAGATTTACAGACACACAGCATCTCTTTATATTCCCCTTCTTTTCTTCATTAGATGTGTGCTAAATAAATTAACCAAAAATATATTGTTAATTAGATTGTTACGGTTATTAACATAAATTAGTTCAGATTAATTAGTTACTTAAGTGCAAGCCGTTCAATCTATACTCGTAAATTGCATGGAAGGTAATACGGAAAATGAGATATTTCCGTAAAAGGTCATAGAATTTGTCTGTATGTTGGTCTGGTGATAGAAGTCACTCCAACAAATCTAACGATATACGTCACGGTATCATTAATCGCTTTTAACATTAATATCAGCACCAAGTGCAAGCCGTTCAATCTATACTCATAAATCGCATGGAAGGTAATACGGAAAATGAGATATTTCCGTAAAAGGTCATAGGATTTTTCTGTATGTTGGTCAGGTGATAGAGAACACTCCAACGAATCTAACGATATACGTCACGGTACCATTAATCGCTTTTAACATTAATATTAGCACCAAGTACAAGCCGTTCAATCTATACTCGTAAATCGCATGGAAGGTAATACGGAAAATGAAATATTTCCGTAAAAGGTCATAAAATTTTTCTGTGTGTTGGTCGGGTGATAGAAGTCACTACCACGAATCTAACGATATACGTGACGGTACCATTAATCGCTTTGATCATTAATATTAGCACCAAGTGCAAGCCGTTCAATCTATACTCTTAAATCGCATACGGGTAGAAATATTTTTACTTTGTAATTTATCTACAAATCTGAAACTTATGTTTAGCCTTCGTTAGTTTTTTCTTTGTCCTAGATGGTCATATTTCAGAGCTTCTTCAAAAACCTGTTTATGAATCTCAGTTCCATCTAGCATTCCCAATCCCATCATAATCGGTTAAGAATTGATCGAGTTCGGTCCCTAGCGGCTATATTTCAGAACTCCTTCCAAAAATCATTTAAGAATCCCATTTTTATCCAACATACCCAATCCCATCATAATCGGTTAAGAAATGGCTGAGTTCCGTCCCAGGTGGCCATATTCCAGAATATCTTCTCAAAATCAATTAAGAATCCCATTTATATCCAACATACCCAATCCGATCATAATCGGTTAAGAAATGGCTGAGTTCCGTCCCAGGTGGCCATATTCCAAAAGTTCTTCTCAAAATCAATTAAGAATCCAATTTCCATCCAGCATATACCCAATCCCATCATATTCGGTTAAGAATTGATCGAGTTCCGTCCCAGGTGGCCATATTCCAGAATTTCTTCCAAAAATAATTTAAGAATCCCATTTTTAACCAACATTCCCAATCCCATCATAATCGGTTAAGAATTGAACGAGTTCCGTCCCAGGTGGCCATATTCCAGAATTTCTTACAAAAATAATTTAAGAATTCCATTTTTAACCAACATTTCCAATCCCATCATAATCAGCTAAGAAATGGCTGAGCTCCGTCCCAGATTAAATTCGATCGAATCGATTAAATTAAAAACATTCGGATTTAACGGACACCCCCAATTAGTCCATTAAATCGAGCGTTTACTGTACGTATGTGAAATATTACAAATATTATAATTCATTATAACGAGAGATTAACTAATACATACTCATGATAAAATAGTCAGGACAATTTTAGGACAAACTTCACGCTCGTGGACACACGCGTGAAGTTTGTCCTAAATTTGTCCTAAATTTTGGTTTTGTAATTTTAGGACAAAGTTAGGACAAACTTCACGGGAATTAAGCTTAACTAATTATAAAATAAATTAAAACGAAATAGTGCGTATTAAATATAGTAATTAATAACGAAAATTAGTGATTCTAAATTAGTGCGTAAAAATACCACAGTGAAACTAGTCGAGAAAAACATTAGTCATACGTCCGTGTGGGAGTGTAAATAAATTCATTAACAACTATAACCCAAATACGGAATGCACAAGCCAAAAACACACAAGTGTTAAACCAGAGACTGTATGTAATGGGTTTAACCGAGTGCAAAGTTTAACAGAGACATTGTGAAACAAATACCTAACTAACATAGTGTAGAAGTGATCAATCACGCCAAGAAAGTACCTGTTGTTTATAATTTAGTGTGGTACTGACAAACCAGTAAATATAGATAATATGCAATATATAAATACATACCTATTTAAATAACCCTTCGATTAAATCATAAAATAAAATAAATAAAAATATAATTCATATATGACATAAAAATAAAATAAACGAAAAGGGGAACTCCAATCCTGGATATCGATTTTGTCCCAAAATGTGTGAATTGAAATGAGTGTAACTGGAAAGATATAGTAGTGGTATTTATGTTTATGTTAGTGACGCGCGTATAACTGGTTTGCTTTACTAGACACATGCAAACCACGTGTCATTGTTTTTTGTTTATTCTATTAACCCATGATGAAATTTTTGATTCCTATATTGAGGTGCACGATTGCGCTCTTTGGCACTCAAAGGATTATCCATTGTAAACGCCATATTTTTGTGTTGCTTGGAAAAATGAAGAAAAATTCGTCATTTTGGAACAATATGTTGGTCGAAAAAATTCTTTAAACGAATGAAAAGACAAACTAACGCAACATTGAATTCGCCTCTACAAGATAGTATTACTTTTTAAATATTTATGTATTTTCGATTTTTTTTATAATTAATATTTTATTTTAAAATTTATGAAATTTAAATTAAATTTATTTATAAAATTTAAACATATATAATTAATTTATTATAAAAAAAATATTAAATATAAAATACATTAGCATGTTAAATAATGACACTCCACAGCTCGTGAGCAGACCTAATGTGTTGAGCAAAGGAAATAAGCACCATAAAAATTAAACCGATTCACCCGGATCGCGTTATTTTGGTACTGCCCATCATAAACATGACACAAATACAAACAAAAGAAAAATACAAATACAAAGCCATACTCGTGTATTATACAGTGTATACGTATTCGATATTTTTTGCTTCACTCATTTTAAATGAGTAACTCACGGGACAAAAACGATACACTGAAATCAAAACGAAGGCAGCTCGACCAACGCGGGATAAAACCGCCACATGTTTAAGGTCAAATTATTATTATAATTTTTTTCTTTATTTCATTATTATATTCAGTTCAGGTGATGGGCTTAATTATATATTTATTACTTAGTAGCTATTACATACTAACAAAGAAAACATAATTAAGTAAATAGCAATATATTTTATAAATAATTTTATTTTGAAATTGAAATCTGACATAAAATGATTTTAAATTAAAGTTTATATTATTGAATTTAAAATGTTTTGTCGTATTCTCCTTGCTACAATGTTATTGGGTTCATTTGAATCTTGATAATTTTCACCATGAGAATCCTCATCCACTGTTGTCTCATTTTCTAAATCATAAGAAACATTATAATACAGGCACATATTGTGGAGCATATCGCACACATTGATTATCTGAGCCGCTATTTCGGAGTATATAATGCAATTCACGGGCACCCAGTAGACACCCAGTAGACGAAACCGAGCTTTTAATAGGCCGATGCACTTTTCACTATTAACTGAAGCTTCCCTGCTTCCTTCGGCGATCGCTCTGAATGGAGTTATGAGCCAGGGTTCTAAAGGATACCCTGAGTCACCTAATAATGAAAATAAAAATAATAGCAAGAAAGTATAAAATACAAAATGTTTGTATTTACCAAGCAGCCAATAATTGAAATTATCAGAGTGTCGTTGTTGTAAATGCTGTCGGTCGTAACTACTTAAACTCCAAACTAACGAGTCATGTGAAGCTCCCCCGTATCTTGCATCAACCCCCAATATGCGCACCTTGTGGTCACATGCCTAAATTGAACGAAAATATTGCATTAGTCTATTATGGAACACAAACAAATTGGGTTGTGAAAACTTACAATCATTGTATTTATACTGTGCTTACCCTTCCGATTGAAATACAAATGTCCATTATCAGTCGGGCGTATACAATGTTAACATGTGTCCCGTCAACCCAGCCAATAACGCCAAGAAATCCGGATTTAGCAAAGAAAAAATCTGCTACTAATTGTTTGTCGCCATCGGATTGGCGAAATGATATCCACTTGGTGCATATCCGATTCTCAATTGCTGCGAAAACTTCAAACATCGTTTTGGATACAGATGACTGCGACATACTAATTAAAAAATCTTGCCTCACACTTAGCTGATAGCTACCCTGAGCTACAAATTCGAGCATAGATGCAATCTTAATTACGCTTGGAATTAATGTTGCCCTTGCCCGTTTTGGCAAAACATCGTCAAGCTCTTTCAATAAATAATGCACTGCAGCTTTGGGTAATCGAAACAAACCCAAAAAACTAAAATGGGTAAACATTTGTTATATTTATCTCCATTTACAAATACTTATATATATTATTTTTAAATTAAAGATAACAGTATTTAGCTCAAATATAAAAAACTAACTTTATTATTTGTTTAGCTATCGGAACCTATTCGGTTCCATTCTCAAAAGAATAATAAAACAATTTTCCAAAATAGTATATTGTATAATTAGGAGGAAAAGTACTGCATTCCCGGACGATAGTGGAAATTGGCGGACGAGGCGATAACCGAGTCCGGCAACCACGGGAGTCCGGGAATGCACTTTTCCATCCGAATTGTACATACTATTTTTTCTCCGATCAGACTTTAAAACGAATATAAACCCAAAATAATTTTTAGTATTATTCATTAATTATCATATTAAGAAATCAAAACAAAGTAAAACATCGAAAATAATATAAAATTATTGCTTAGTTAGCCACGACATCATAAGACATAAATACATTTTGTTTTTTTCTTCAAAAGTTGTCACGTTTGTGTACCTTGTACCTTGCCAGATATAGTGGAAGCAGCTAATTCAGCTACATGTGATTTACTCCCGCAAAAATCGAAGGAAAAATACGAAAATGCTTATAAACGCTTTATGGATTATCGTCAATCTAAACACATCAAATCATTTTCGGAAAACGTCATTCTGGCGTATTTCGCTGATTTATCTACAAAATTGAAATCATCCACATTATGGTCAAACTACTCAATGATCAGGTCGATGCTAGCGGTTAAAAATAATATTGCAAAATACCAAAAATTGCATGTCTTCTTGAAACGCAAATCCGACGGATATAAAGCGAAGAAATCTAAAATATTAACTATGGAATATGTTCAACAATTCATTTTGGAAGCTTCAGATGATTCGTTCCTAGTTACTAAAGTAAGCATGTAGGTATTTAAAACGATTATTATTTGTATTTACACATTAAATTCAAATATGTTTTCGGATAAAATACAATTCACACTGCAATATTTTTTTGTATGTAATATTATGATTGTTTTTTGTAGGTTGCGTTAATTTTTCCGCATGGAAATTACTGACATTAGTGATTTGGGATCTAAACTTTTAGTTAAAATCCCGAATAACAAGACAAATAAACCACAATCATTTATCGTAAACGAAACTTATTTAGAATAATACAGAAAATATATAGCTTCGCGTCCAAAAGATTTAAATTCTTTGCGTTTTTTTAAAATACACAAATGGTAAAGGTTTCAAACAAGTAGTTGGCATACATCAGTTTGGTAAAATGCCACAAATTGTTGCTACTTTTCTAAAATTGCCAGACGCAAAACAATACACAGGGCACTATTTCCGCCGTTCATCTGCGACAATTTTAGTTGATAATGGCGCAGATTTACCATGCTTAAAAAAATTTGGAGGATGGAAGTCATCGACTGTTGAGGAAGGGTATATCGATGAATCCATTATCAATAAAATTAAAGTTGCTCATAAGATTTTCAATACAACGGATAATGAAACAGCCGATGCAAATAATGTTAATGATTTTAATAGCAATATATCAACAACAATGCTGGGATGCGATATTACTAATCCACCAATGTTCAATAGTTGTACTAATTGTACGATAACCGTTAATATTACAAATATGTAAAATTAAACTCCTTAAATTAATGTCCATGTTAGGTATAGGAGTTTAATTTTACTTATTTGAAATATTAACGGTTATCGTACAATTAGTACAACTATTGAACATTGGTGGATTAGTAGTATCGCATCCCAGCATTGTTGTTGATATATTGCTATTAAAATCATTAACATTATTTGCATCGGCTGTTTCATTATCCGTTGTATCGAAAATCGTATGAGCAACTTCAATTTTATTGATAATGGATTCATCGATATACCCTTGACTTGACAACTTTTGAAAAAAAAAAACAAAATGTATTTATGTCTTATGATGTTGTGGCTAACTAAGCAATAATTTTCGATTTTTTACTTTGTTTTGATTTCTTAATATGATAATTAATGAATAATACTAAAAATTATTTTGGGTTTATATTCGTTTTAAAGTCCGATCGGAGAAAAAATAGTATGAACAATTCGGAGGAAAAGTGCATTCCCGGACTCCCGTGGTTGCCGGACTCGGCTATCGCCTCGTCCGCCAATTTCCACTATCGTCCGGGAATGCAGTACTTTTCCTCCTAATTATACAATATACTATTTCCTACGATCGGAAAAAAAAATATTTCTATACAAAACAAAAACGAAATCAAGGCTATCTAAAATGTAGCTATTTTTCAGTAGATATCGTTAGCTACTAGAAAAAATATATTTTTTATTTTAGTTAGGCAACCAATTTAGACATCGTATCTACAGAAAAAACCATTTACAAAACAAAATTTGACTTTAAAAAACTTAAATTGAAAATAATTGTTTCCATATTAACTAATACTGGAAATGTGTAAAAGAAAAAATCAAATTAGAAAAATAGATCGTATGAATTGCCAATATAAGAAGCGTAATCGTTAATTTTTTATAATAGAATTTGAACATTTTATATGTAGCATTTCCAAAATAGATCTTTTCCTGAAATTTGGTTGTTTTTCTAAAATGTTTACATCTTCCAAAATAATGTTATGGTTGGTATTTCAAATTGTTCCGACAGTGCACATATTTGATTCGAACTTCCCACTTAAGTGCACTTATTTGATGTTGAAAGTGCAATTTTTCATTTGAACGATAATGATCGTTATACTATTCGGAACCGTTTTGTAAATATTTTAACAAATTTTAAATATAAATCAAATTCAAATATATTAACTACTTTTGAAAATTGTACTTTAAGTTATGTTAAACAGTCAAAATCTTTTTTAAAAGCTAATCCAAATATTGTGGTAACTCCAGCGGACAAAGGTAACGTAACTGCCATAACATCGCGAAGTGATTATGTTACAAAAATGGAAAGTTTACTTAACAGTAACACAACATATGTAGAATCACCAAAAGATAATTCAAATCCGATTAAGAAATCAATGAACAATATGGTTAAAGATTGGAAAATTTCCGGTAATGTGGATGAAAAAACTTCCAAAATGTTTGTTCCACCAAATATAATTCGGTGATTTCAAAATTATATGATTTACCAAAAATTCAGAAGTTTATCGTTCATAGTTTATCGTCATTTTTGAGTAATATTTTAAAATTTAGTGTTGGTAATACTAGTTCTAATATTATAAATTAGGAAGATTTTAAACAAAAAATTCAGAATGTCACGCTTCCACAAAATTACCTTTTAGTTTCTTTGGATGTTACGTCTTTATTCACTAATGTTGATAATAAACGTGTTACCAACATTGTCAAAGAAAGCTGGAGGAGCATAAAACAAAATTTAAAAGCTAAATTGACTAAAGTTCAATTTATTTCGGCATTACAAATTGGTTTGACTAATTCTGATTTTTCTTTCGGCAATAAAATTTATAAACAAACTTTTGGTTCTCCTATGGGTTCTGCAATTAGTCCCATAATCGTAGATTTAATGATGGAATTTTTGGAAAAAATTGGTTTAAATTCTTTGGATTTTCAACCTTTATTTTATTTTTGTTATGTAGACGATATTTATACAGCAATCCCTGAAGAAAAAATTGAAATTTTTCCGAGGTTTTTAACTCTTTAGATAATAGAATCAAATTTACTGTTGAAAAAGAAATTGATCACAAAATTCCATTTTTAAATTTACTTTTAATTCATGAAGCGGATGGAAAAATTTCTTTTGACTGGTACCATAAAAATACTTGGTCTGGTCGTTATCTAAATTTTACTTCTTGGCTTCCTATCTCTTACAAAATTAATACGATAAAAATTTTGACTCAAAAAATTCTAAAATTGTCCGATACTAAATTGCATTACAATAACTTTAAAATTTTGGAGAACTTTGATAAATAATCATTATCCTAAAATATTAATAACTAAAATGATTTGGAAACAGAGAAATTATTACCAAGATTATAGAATAAATCCTGAAATTGAAAGTACAAATTATTTTACCTTACATAAAAACCTTTTCGCAAAATTGAAATATTTATTTAAAAATTTTAATTTCAAAATTATTGGTCGTTCAGCAGCTACCAATTTAAATGATATTCTGTTTTCAAAATTAAAAGATCCGATCCCAATTAAGAAAGAGTCAAATTTGGTCTATCAAATAAAATGTAATGATTGTAACGCAGTTTCACGGGACAAACAAAACAGTTTTTACGAGAACGTTTTTTTCAACATATACGTGGTGCTACGGGAAGTTCGAACATATTAGAAATACCAACCATAACATTATTTTGGAAGATGTAAACATTTTAGAAAAACAACCAAATCTCAGGAAAAGATTTACGAGTATTTTGGAAATGCTACATATAAAATCCTGTTCAAATTCTATTAAAAAAAATTAACGATTACGCTTCTTATATTGGCAATTCATACGATCTATTTTTCTAATTTGATTTTTTCTTTTACACATTTCCAATATTAGTTAATATGGAAACAATTATTTTTAATTAACGTTTTTTAAAGTCAAATTTTATTTTGTAAAGTGTTTTTTCTGTAGATACGATGTCACAATTTGTTGCCTACTACTGCAAACATTAAAATATATCTTACGTTCGTGTACAGAAATACCAAAGTAGTTTCGGATCGAATTGAAGTTTCGTTTCGTCCACATATTCGTATCGAATACAGGAATAAGGGTGCAGAAAACCCTCGAACAACACGATTAATTTGTTCCGTGTTCTTTGAAACCGTTCGAGACTATAAACAACGGGAGTGGGAAAATAAAAAAATTTTACGTTTCAATTTTTTTTTGTTACGGTATACAAAAAACAGAATAAACGAGGAGCGACATATGTAATACATATTTTATTCTTTTTCAAAAGAATTCGAGGGAAGGTAACCGTGTTCTTCGAAACTCGTGTTCTTCGAGAACCGTGTTCTTGGAGCGTTGCCTGCAATTAGTCAAGCGACAGCGTCTGTTATCAAAATACAAAAACTACCTGAATCCACTCGAATTATTACATTTTACAACTTGTAAATTTTTTTACAAATTTTACGACTTACTATGTAACTATTTTGTTACCGTGACATTTAGAATGTCTATTCAAATCTTTTATTAAATTAAGTTCAACGAACGTTTCAGTTCTGTCGAAATTTTTTAAATATGTTACACAACCAAATGTTATTCATGACTTTCACTCTAAGGTAGTTGCAATAGAACCCAAACCATGTGTACGTACTATAATCAACTCGCATATAGGGTGCCGGTGCAACAAATCTAAGCGAAAAAAATGATGTGAAATGATTGACCGTCAGATTTTTGAAATTTGAATGCGCAAGAAAGCAACAACGAAACATATTTTATACATGTATTAAAAAGGCCTTTGGGCATATGAAATAAATACAACAACTACAACAACAAACATCTTAGGTGCTTTCTGTCTTAATATACACTGTTGTTGTATTTTAATTCGTGGCATATTTAAGCAAGCAAAAAAACTACAAACTACAACAAAAAATATCTTCTTAAGCGAGCTAAGATATGTATGCTGTATATGTACCTATGGACAATAAAAAAATTTATCAGCTCCTTGAATATACAAAACAGACAAAACATATTTTTTTATCATGTGTTGTTAACAAAAAATTATTCAAAATTTTTATTTTTTGCCTGCTACTTTTAATTGTTTTGCGGATCTGTGCGTTGGGTTCATAAAAGCAAGTGTACACGATATACGAAATATAACATAACATACCCGTGTATACGGATGTTATGTAAATCATGTATTAATAATTATGTCTATGCCAATTTTTACGACATAACGAACAGATAAAAAGCCAAATTACGAGAAATTTCACTTTCAATGGGCTCGATTTTCTTATAAGATTTAGTTGAGATATTGGAAGTATGAGAGTCCCTCGCGTATCGGATAGTGGAGTTTACGCAATTTAGAATTTCGTAGAAATTGAACCGCAAAATCGGGCCAAAAATTATTTTTGTGTACGAAGTTTAGGTAACACGCGATCATTAGTTTAATTATTTATTCTTTTTATCTGGAATCTTCATCTTTATCCGTAAGCACCATATAATCTTTGTGTTTTTTATTTACGTACAGCAAAATGCAAACAGTAAATATGAGTATATTACCTCCCTTTGCTTTTGTGTATTTGGTGCTAAAATTCAATTACTCGTTAAGTATTTACAACACTAGACAATGACTAGACAATATTTTGTTTGGCTCTATTTTGAAATGTATTTCTTTAAAGATCTAAAAGGGCTAACACTGATCACTTGTAAAGGACGTGACAATCGAAAACCGGTGCTATATTGTTTCAGCCGCAATGGTAATCGTGCTTATGTTTAATCTGAAATAAGAGTTGAAGAAAGTATTGTAAATATGGTGAAATCTAGGATACATCGTTATGGTCTATTACCAATTCAGCTGGCACCATAAAATTCTAAAATTAATATAAAAATTGCTTATACGAGTATGACACATAATTATTTTTGGTGCAAGTGTTTAAGTAAATTGTAAACGTATAAAAATGCTGGTTCAGCATGTACGAGTATTTTCTCAAACTCTACACATTGTAAAATTTTGAATAAAAAACCAGAAGTTAGAAACTAATTAACGCTATCATTTCTCCGTTTATGAAGTATTTGTTTAGAATTAGTGGACTAGTTCCGACCCGCGGTAGGCGCACTAATCCTTAAACAAACGGTTAATCAAATCTTCGTCGGGTCTCGTTAAGTCATCGCAAACAAAGCCTAGCAATAACCAACAAAGTTTCCAACCAAGGTAAAGCGCTAAACAACAATCAGCGAAAACCGATATTATCAGTCATCACTCACAAAGCAACCGGCTATAATGAATGACCTAGATACGGAATGACGAAGATGTATAGTATTAAGAAACGAAGTTAGAACAATTGAAAGCTCTATACACCGAGTTCGTAAAAACGGATCAATAAAACTACAACCTTGATCGACCAACCACCAAAAATCATGCAAATACCACCAAACGAATCAAGGTGGTATAAACTTATAAAAAACTTATGAAGGAAATGTGCCAGGAGTTCATATGTGGCTGCACCAAAGTGCTGCACTTGGCAAATGCGCACATCTAACTGGACGCACCCGCTGTTAATAAAAATTCCCGACACCGGAGCGTGACAGTAGTTGAAAAAAAGCAAAAACATAACCTCAATATAGTATGATACACGTGGATACGAACGGCACAATCCAGTGAATATTGTGGTTAAGGGCCTTCATCGTGTCGCGAGACAAAATAACCATCCCGGCTTACGATCTGGTAGCCCCGTAACTACAATTTGGTGATCCCGACGATAAAACCGTATTGTAAAACCGTCGTTCGAGGGATTGGACGAATTAGCAACATATGAAAAAGGCTGCAATCAGCTCAAAGCGAATAAACAGCAGAAATTCGTCGAGTAGTAACTACAACATTAACGCGCCGTTATCGGAAAATTTACGATTTTCGTGTGCGCAGTAAATTCAAGCAGAATGGATGATACTAATGAAGATAAAATTTCGCTCGACAATCATCAAACAACAAACGTTTACAAAATGTCAGTGAAATATTCTGTGTTTAATCGGGACGACCCCGAGATTTGGTTTAAACAACTGGAAGCCTAGTTCGAGTTGAGCGGAGTGTCAGTCGATCAAACAAAATACGGGCATTTAGTAGCTGCTCTGGATGCGGAAACAATAAAGTGTGCGCGCGATGTGGTGAACAGTTCCTGATCGATACAGGAGCCGAATTATCCGTTATAATACCAAATGCTCGCGAAAAATACCTAAAATCCGACCTAAAATTATTCGCGGCTAATTCAACGACAATTGAAACATTCGGTACAAATAACTTAACCTTAAATTTAGGACTACGACGTCCATTCACTTGGAAATTCACGATGGCCAGCATAGACAGATGTATCTTCGGAGCCGATTTCCTGTTAAATTACGGCTTATTAGTTGATATTAAAAACAAAAAATTGATCGATCCACTAACGTCCTTGTCAACAATTGGGAAATCAGTCGTTTTGCCGTCATATCAGCTGACAACAATAAAGATGGACGTATGGAATCCACAGATATGCAACCTAGTGAAAAATTTAAGACAGATCGTGCTAGAGACGCCAACCCTCAGCATAGTGAAGCACAACGTCACACACAAAATCGAAACAGGGGGACAACCTTGTTCTGCGAAAGTCCGACGACTTAATACAGAGAAGATGCAAATCGCCAAAAAAGAAATCTGCCTCTGGGTAAAGCAAGGCATATGTCGACCATCAAAAAGCAATTGAGCGAGTCCTATTCACATCACAAAGAAAAAAGATGGTGGTTGGAGATTCTGCGGAGACTATATAGCGGTTTAAATCAGAAAACGAAGCCCAATCGATATCCAATAGCATTCGACACAGATTTCAGCCATCAGTTAAACTGCTCTTTTCAAAAATTGACCTCGTTCGGGCCTACCATCAGGTAGATAAGGTGGATATCGAAAAAACGGCTATATGCACTCAGTACGGTTTGTTTGAGTTCCTCCGTTTGACTTTCGGGCTACGGAATGCGGCTCGAACATTCCAAAGACTCATCCATTCAATTCTTCGCGGCATTAAATTTGCGTTTCCCTACATCGATGATATTCTAGTTGCATCGATCAACCTAGAACAGCATATCGAACATCTGAAGCTAATATTCCAGCGACTGCAGGACGCAGGTCTGATAATCAATCAGAACAAATGTGTATTCGGAGAGAAACAGACCTGAAGTATGTTAGGATTCGACATATCAGCCGCAGGTATCACGCGTGCTCAATCTCGAGTTGGGACAATATCAAACTTCGCACGTCCAATCACAACTAAAGGCATTCAAAGATTTTTGGGTATGATGTATTATCGCATTTTTCTACCAAACGCAACTCAAGAACAACCAAAAACCAAGCCGTCAAACCAAGCATTCGAGCGTTGTAAAAGTTAATTGGCAGAAGTGCAGCAGACAGTGATGCAGCAACTCGCAACAGAAGGATGGCAACCACTGAGCTCCTTTCGCGGAAACTCACAGACTCGGAGCAGAGACACGGTACGTACGACAGGGAGCTGTTGGCGATATACGCAGCAATAAAGTATTTTAAACATTTCATCGACGGTCGCGAGTTTATACTTTACACCGACCATAAACCCCTCAAGTACGCACTACATCAAAACTTATAAAAAGCATCACCACGACAGCGCAGACATCTTGATATGACAGCACAATACACGACCGATATACAACACATCACCGGTAAGGGCAACGTGATAGCGGATGCACTCTCTCGAATCTAGGAGCTATTGATCACGGGCACCATAGATTACGCTCACATGGCGGATGAACAAGCCAAGGACGACGACCTGAAAACACTAATAGAGAACAACGATAGTCTCAAATTTGACAAAATGGCAATCTTCGGAACTGATAAATTCTTCTATTGCGATGTTTCTAACGGGACACCAAAACTGTACGTTCATCAAAAATTCCGACGTTTGATCTTTGAAGCATTCAGGGATACGGAGCTCTGCCAATCTAATTCGACAAAAATTTATTTGGCCGGCAATAAACAAAGAAGTTCGTTTGTGGGCAAAGTGTTGCATAAACTGCCAGAAATGCAAGATCACGAAACACGTTAAAAGCCCGAGGCCATTCCAATGATGGACATTAGAGCCGAAACAGTTGCAGACGCTCTGCTAAAAACATGGATAAGTTGCTATGGAGTGCCAGGAAGCATCGTTTCCGACAGAGCAGCACAGTTTGAGTCGGAATTATTCAACAGTTTAGCCAACCTTATCGGCTTCCAACACAAACGATCTTCTTCCTATAACCCGGCCTATAATGGAATGGTCGAACGATGGCACCGTAGTTTGAAGGCAGCAATAATGTGCATCAATAATCCACGATGGACTAAATCTTTACCATTAGTACTACTAGGTTTGAGGACAGCATTTCGAGACGATTTCGAAGCTTCCTCGAGGTTGCGCGAGGTTTTGCAACCTCCGTACCAAGGACCATACCGGATAGTACGTCGTACTGAGAAGTACTTCGCACTTTTAGTCAAAGGAGTCGAGTCAATGTCTCTATAAATCGGATCAAACCATATTTCATCGAAAACGAAGACACAGACACCACAAAAATCTACAGTCAACACTATAAAGAAAGAACGGCTGTTGAAGTTAGCTACAACCTTCGACATATTAGTCCAGATTCAACATCCCAGCCAACGACATCACTCAAAAAAAGTAACCAAACAAATAAAAAACGGGTAAATTTCGAACCGGACAATACAAAGGGGCTAGAAAAACAAACTACTACGCGGTCAGGGCGCGATATCAAGCAACCCGCCCGGCTCAGATAATCCTTCATGTCATTCACTAGAAGTGGGGTACTGGGGCTGCACCAAAATACCCATTGCCAAATGTGCACATATAACCGAACGCACCCGCTGTTAATAAAAATTCCCGACACTGGAGCGTGACAGTAGTTGAAAAAGAAAGCAAAAAAATAACCTCAATATAGTATGATACACGTGGATACGAACAGCACAATCCAGTACAAGGTTAATAGTGAAAATAAAGATAAATGTAAATGTGTTACAATAAATAAAATAAAATAAGTAAAACAATCCGACAAGTTTCCTTCTGAACAATTAATTAAACATATAATTCTACAAAACCGCGGTTTTGTGAATATTGTGGTTAAAGGGTTTCATCGTGTCGCGAGATTCCATCCCGACCTACAATCTGGTGACCCCGTAACTATACATACCCCCAGAGACAGACGAGTCTACTAAAAATTCCGATTGAAAATACCAGTTGATTCAAGCAGTAACAGTACGCACAATTAGTTCGAATAAACAGCGATCCGTTGAGTTCTTTTCTAATTTTCATATTATCTAAAAAATTAGATAAGGAAACCAGCCGATTATAAGAAAGTTTACTCCAGAACCCAGCTGAATTTCATAAAACCAATAAATTTCTGAAGTTTTTTGAACATCGCTTTACAAACCACGATACATGTGGAGTACAAAATTTTACACCAATAATAAACGTAAATCGCGAAGAACACGTGTTGCTAGCAACAGCAATGGTCAAATCTGCTAATCCAAACGGAAGATATGCTATATTAAGAGACCTGATAGACTCAGAGTCACAAGCTACTTCCATTCCCGAGGAAGCAGTCCAGAGATTGAAGCTGAAGGGGCTTAACGTATATGCTAAAATATCTGAAATCGTTGGTCACAACAATGAAAATAGTGAACCAACCTGGTAGAACATCTGAATTTGAGTTTTAGTTTTCAAAAACTCACGAAACTACTACCAGACGATACAAACGGAATACTGGGAGCATCTTAACGATCTAGAGCATACAGATCCAAATTATAATACACCAGCATCCACCGGCATTTTGCTTGGCGCGGAGTAGTACTTACCCAAAGATTATATTCGATCACATTATAAAACGAAGTCCAGAATAACCAATCGCGCAAAAATCAAATTGGGATGGATCGTGTTCGGAACATTTTGAAATCCATGATTATAAACTTATATACCGACTTAGAGAATCAGTTAAAAATATTCTGAGAAATTGAAGTAGTCGATGTAGAACGAGAATTTATCAGTGATGAACAGAGATGCAAAGAACACATTCAAAACAGCTACAAAAGATTAAATGGTCCGTACTAGGTCGCATTACTATTTAAGGGCGACGAGTTCATATTAGGTTAACCAAGAAAAAAATCTACAGCACGCTTTCTTCAAATGAAAAAACAACTAAATACAAACTTCCAGGTGAAGAATGAATACATCCAATTGGATCACCTGGACCAAATACATATAAAAACTATTTTCTACCACACCATGCAGTAGTCAAAGACGATAGCTCAACAACCAAATTGAGAGTAGTTTTTGACGCTTCACAAAAACTTTAAACGGAATACCATTAAATGACCTACTCCATACTGGCCCGCCAATACGACAACCTCTCATAGACATATTGCCACGCTGTAAGAAGCTTAAGTACGTGTTTAAAGCTGACCTCGAATAAATGTTTAGTCAAATAAAAATTAGTCTATAAGAAAGATCAAAGCTATCAATTATTACTATGGAGAAAGGACAAACGCAAATTAGCATGCACAAGCTGAAAACATTTACGTATGTAACAACCTCGGCTACACATCTAGTCACAACAGTTATACGCCTATTAACTCAGGATGATGGCGACAAATACGCAGCAGCTACTTTTATTTGGACGACATAATATCAGGTAGCGGACTCGATTAATAAACAAACTTTCGCAATGCAAGAACAATGAGGCAAACCATGAAGACTAAAAGGTTTCAACTTAAGAAAAAGCCGCACTTATTTCCATTAATGAGCGACACAAAATGTTCTTACGCGTGGTTCAGAACCCCCGTTGGGCTAGTCCGCACTTTTTCGCACCACTTTAACACACTCTACTAAAAACGGAAACGTAGCTTAAGAATGTTTGGTTTTAAAACTCGAACTAAAATGTTGAAAAACCTCTCTTCAAAAGCGCGTCGAATAGAATAGAATGAAACCCATGTTAATGTGGCTTTGCGGCAATACATAATAATTTGGCATGTACCGTCTAATATGTTCTTCTTACATACGAAATGATTTCTAAAATCCCTGTTTCTAATCAAATTTCCGCAGGCATCATGCCCAATAAAAGGTTAATAATAATTCGTGTTTTATAATGTTCAACGTTAAAAAAAAACCAAACCAAACCCAATTTAAAGAATGATAAATTATTATTAGTATTTTTCATGTTTGCGGTGTAAATTAAAAGATCCGCGGAACTAGAATTTGTTGTTGGTATGTACATAACAAATTTATGTATTTTGTGTGTCGATCTGGAATTGTAAAAAGATCAAAAACACTCAAATCCACAAAATAAACTTTAGAATCCAAAATCTTGAAACCTTAATTTTTCGTCGAACGATCTCGCAATGTATGAGGCCGGTGATTAATTACACTTTGAGATGTCGATTTTTATAGTTGGTTCTGTAAATTTTTTTTTGTAGTCGAGCACACAGTACAAGATAAATAGTTTTTAGAGTACAAAAACAAAATAAAAGTAGATCATTTACATTAGTTAATCGTTATTGTATTGTTATTTGTGTTCTGTACCAAATGTGTATTAATGATACAGTTGTTCTTAATTTTTTATTTTATTACCTAAAGTGTGCTTGGCTTGATCTTTACTCGTATAAAGGCTAAATAGGAAAACAAATTTTACCTACACACAGTTTTCTACAAATTACAAAAACAATTCTGAAAACGAAAGAGGTTGGCACACAGACACAGCACAACAACAAATTTTATACAGTTGTTTGATGTATGGAATGAACATACCATATATTTGACGTGTGGATGATTAACCCGAAAAGTCAAAGTGTTATACGGTTTTGTTCTTTTGATTTGTTTTGGCGCCTGACATTACGAGTCTAAATTTTGTTTTGTTACATTATTGGTAGATCGTATACCCCTGGCTCGTATAAGGTTAACAAAAGTGTATTTATTTAACATAAAAAGAGTTATAGCTAATGAAAAATTGCCGCACAAAATACGAATGGATATTGGACCAGTGATGGATTAAAACCGATTTATGTTCAAAGAGAAATAAAATATGTGTAATTCTTCTTAAGATAATTAACTAATTAATACGCTTCTTTAATGGTAACTATTATTTCCTGCATCTGCTTTTCGGCTACATAACTACCTACAAGTTGTTGGTAATAAAAGTGGTGCTTAACTTTTTTTCGCACACAACTATTACCTAAATAGATAATTCGGTCCACAGGAAATTACAGCAATTTACTTTATTTATGCTTCATTATTGCGAGCTTTCGTCGATTCTTAATACTAACTTGATGATTTTATTAGACAACATTTTTTGCATGATACAATAAACCACAAGAGGCGTACGTACTTACAAATGTTTATAGTTTGGCTGAATAATTTCATACCAATACCATTAGTAGTTAGTTAGTATGTGCTGGAATATTAGAATTTGGAAACTGCATTTCGGAAAACTCGTTACAAAAGTCACACATTTCTTAAACTTACACTGGTGTGAAATAATTCCTAAAAAAATCCTAAGTAAAAATTGTGTATTTGTATTAGTGATTATATACAGAAAAAGAAAACATTTAGGCGTAAATAAATTTTAAACGAATTCCAAATATAAAGGGTTTTCCAATAAGAATGATATGATTTTTAAGTGACGTTTCGGCCATTTCTAATATGTCATGATCTGTCATTTTTTGTTTCATTGAATTCGGTAATGTTTACAATTTCATCATGGTGAGATATACGCAAGAACAACGTTTACAAATTATTCAGTTTTATTATCAAAATGATCGTTCTCCAGTAGCAACTTTTCGTGCGCTTTTGTCATTTTATAGTCGTAATAATCGTCCAAGTGTGCTCGCTATTCGTCGAATTGTTGAAAATTTTGAGAGTACATTTGCTTTACATAATGTTGAAGTGCCAATAAGACAAAGATTCGTTCGAAGTAATGCAAATATTGCTGCCGTTCAAGCAAGTGTTGCTGAAGACCGCAATTTGTCGATTCCAAGACTTTCTCAAGAATTGGGACTGTCTCAAACCACAACCTGGTGAATTTTGAGAAAGGTTTCGGGTTTGCATCCGTATAAAATTGTTCTCACTCTAGAACTGAAGCCATTGGACCACCGTAATCGTCGTGAATTTGCTGATTTTGTCTTGGAACAACTTGAAAACGATAACGATATTTTTAAGAAAATCATCTTCTCCGATGAGGCTCACTTTCATCTGAGTGGTGCGGTAAATAAACAAAACTGTTGATTCTGGTGCGAAGAAAAACCACAAATTAGTAATGAAAAACCATTACATTCACCTAAATTGACAGTTTGGTGTGGTTTTTGGTCTGGTGGAATCATCGGTCCGTATTTTTTTCGAAATGAAGCTGGTAACACCGTTACTGTCAATGGAGATCGGTATAGATCGATGATAACCAACTTTTTATGGCCGAAACTGGAAGAAGTTGATCTTGACAACATTTGGTTTCAACAAGACGGGGGGGGCTACGTGCCACACAGCAAGCGCAACAATTTTTTTAAAGAAATCATATCACTCTTATTGGAAAACCCTATACAACACAAAAGTAAATAATATTGTATAATATTATAAAATTTAATTTAATATATAACTAATCCATCGTACCAGTACGATTAAAATGCCATAAATTATTTAACAATTAATAATATGATGTAAAAACATTATACATCGTAAATATAATACTGTGAGCAAAAAATAGTAAGATTTTGTTCATAATTTTAAGTTTTTTTTATTTATTTCTCCAAATCTATTTCGTCCCCCTCAAAGTAATCCCTCCGGCCTCAATACACTTGGGCCAAAGTTTTTTCCAATCCTCAAAACAGCGATTCACTTTTAATGTCTTCAATTCACTGAAAACGGTTTCCCCGAAGTGGTCGTTTTAGTTTGCTTAACAGACGGAAGTTAAACGGAGCTAAATCAGGCGAATACGGTGGTTGTGGAACAATATGGATGGAATTTGTGGCGAAAAAATCTCGTAAAACCAATGCAGTATGAGAAGGTGCATTATCGTGGTGCAAAAACCAAGAGTTGTCGACCCATAATTCCGGCCATTTTTACGAATAGCTTCGCGCAAATGACGCATAATACTCAAATAGTATTCATTGTTGACAGTTTGGCCGGTCGGAAGGAATTCGGAGTGCACTACACCTCGATAATCGAAGAAAACTGTCAACATCACCTTGATTTTTGACTTGCTTTTTTGTCGTGATTTTTTCGGCTTCGACTTCCCTTTGGACGATATTCTGCAAATTGATAGTCTGTTTCCGGGTCGTAAGCTTAGATCCAAGAATCATCGCACGTTATAATACGTTTCATGACATCCTGGTAGTCGGAAAGCATTGTTTCACAGACGTCAACGCGACGCTGTTGTTCCAAAAAATTGTGTGATTTTGGAACCAATCGTGCTTTCACTTTTCTTAGGCCCAAATGTACTTTCAAAGTAGTTTTTACTGATCCTTCTGATATTTCAACGATGCCAGTAAGGTCTCTGATTGTTAATCGTCGATTCTCGAGCACCAATTCTTTGATTTTGTTAACTGATGATCAGTTGATGTTGATGGCCTGTTCTAGACGTGGTTCGTCGTCAACACGTTCTTGACCCTTTTTGGAACAATTTGTACCAATCAAAAACACTTGCTCGCGACATACAATTATCACCGAAGGCCTTTTGCAACATTCTGAACGTTTCAGCACCACAAAATTGATTCCGCACACAAAATTTAATGAAACTTCCTTGTTGAATAATTTCACTCAAATCGCCAAATGCCCTTTTTGTACTTCAGAAAGACAAGCGTATACTAAACACTAATGATTATTTTGATGTGACATTTGACACAGATGTCACTGACAGTCATACCAACATAGAAAAAAATATTTCGACGAATTGCTTTCCGCGCGAAATTTAAATTAAAAAGTCTTAACTTTTTGCCCACAGTAGTAAACTTAAAGTTTAATTAAAGTATGCTGAACTGTCTAGATTTCATAGATCTACAGGTCAATTGTCTCATTATGCTTTTATGTTACATCCATTAAATTCCAATATCCCTGATAAATTTTAGAATTTTGTTATACTCGTAGTTCTGGCATGGGCATTATGGCTACGAAACGTGTGAGGTGTGAATTACAATATTTTTGCAATTCAAACGATTATTAATCAAGATTTTAGCCGGTTCCCATCGATCCCGTTATGTTTCTCAGGACGATCTATTAAATGTCAATGCACGCGAGGGTTTTTAGAATTTTTACATAGTTCTGGCATGGGCAAATATGGCTCCGAAACGTGTGACTTGTGAATTGCAATATTTTGCTATTCAAACGATTACTAATCGAGATTTTGGTCGGTTCTCATCAATCCCGTTATGTTTTCCAGACTATGACAAAATTAAAAAAATCTTCGTTTAATATCGCCAATCAGTGGTAAGTTCTGATTTAGAGGAATAGTGTGAATTTTGTCTAAAGTACAATCGAATCTTATATTTGGGTGCACTTTTATTTCAGATCCTCTCTTTCAGGGCTAACCGAGAACATAGGGGAATTGGAGAGTGCTTGGCAAAATCTTCTGCTGAGTTTACTTGATGAACGTTGATTTACGCAGTTGCATTAATAGAGGTTTAACTGGTTGATTCTAGATGGCAACCAATAAATCACATTTGGTGGTCATCACAGGCATTTGAAACTTTACTGGGTCCCTACTATTGAAGGTGACCGACTTAGTTTTATGTCTCGTTTAATAACGAGATATGTCTCGATTGTTTTCGAACGCTTTCGTTACTGAACGACTGTCATCGTTATTGAACAACTAGTAAAATTCCATTGTTCGTTTTCGACTCTCTTTGATCACAGTATAAACAAAAAATTGAAGGGGGTTATTCCCCCGAGGCATCCGAGGTGGCGCACACACCCGTTTTTCTTTTACAACGAATATGTATATATTTAGATCTCCAATACGCACACCGACTAACAGATTCTAACTCAATTTTGCAAAAATATCTGTTCTGATCAGTTTTCCAAAATTTAAGCGGAAATGATAATTTTTAACAAAAGATTTTTTCAACAAAAATTCGGTTCGAGAAAGAAAAGAAAATGCAAGTATGTTGGAAGATATATAGCATTTACGAAAATACGACTAAAAACAAGAGATTGTAAATTAAATTTCAAACAAAATTAGTTAACAGCATTTTTAAAATCTTACCGGAAATAACGAGTCTAGATTAAAAAATGTTTTTCACAAAAATTCGGAATGTCTACAGTCCAGGCCGATTGACTATTCGGAATCAAACTTCATGTTAAACCTTTTTTAAATAATTGGGATATCCTTGCGAAATTTGGAGGAAATGTGTACCGGAAGTAGCAGCTTCAATGGGAGTTTTCACAAATTTAACAATGACGTTGGAAAGTTTAGCATTTGCAAAAACGACAAAAAATTTAATTTTAAACCAACAATGGTTGACAAGGACAAGCTTATTCTTTGTCAAAAATCGACTTTTCCGCTTAAATTTTGAAAAAATAAGCTGCAGCCGGTATATGGGCCGGTACTGTTGTACATTTTATTTATAGTCGGTTTTCTGATTAATGATATACTTTTCAAAATATTTGCAAAAAATGAAGAAGCTCCTATGGAGGCTGCAACTTGCAGTGTACCAATTTCCGCCTGAAAAAATTAGAACTCTCATTTTACGAGAAAAGATTAAGTATAAAGTTTCATCTTGATCAGCCAAGGGCTGTACAGACGCTAGAGTCGCCACACACACACACACATACACACCCGCACACTAATTTTTTAATCGGTACTTTTTTATTACGGCGATATAACGTATGTTAAGCTGGCTGGAAAACCATCCCGAAAACGCCTTTAAAATTAAGCTGTGTTTCTCCGCTAATTTCAGTAAAAGGCCCTTCAGCCCGAAAAATTAAAAAAAAATATGGAGAAACTCAAATTTAATTTAGGTTCTTTTAAGTATGGTAAATCCCTTCTTCTAAAAGATTTTATGCTTAAAATTTGCTGTGTATACGTGAGATTGTTTTTATTTTCTCAAGGAAGGAATTTGACTTTCTCCATATTTTTTTTAATTTTTCGGGCTGAAGGGTCTTTTAATCAATTTAGCGGAGAAACGCACCTTAATTTTAAAGGCGTTTTTCGGGATGATTTTCGGGCCTGCTTCACATACGTGGCGATATAGCGAATGGAAAATCTGGTTCGGTAGAACTGCAAACTGAACTCGTGCTACAAAGTTCAATTAGTACAAGGATTTCAAATCGGAAATCATTCAGATAATGGAACATTCATCAATGCATCATACATTTATTCTATCAGTCATTCTTCGAATTTTCATCATCGAGGACTTAACGGTGCATTCACCGGGTATATAATATCAAGTCAAACAATTTTTATCGCAACTCATCATTTGGAACATCATCAACTTCTTTTATTGCAAACCCGGCACAAGCTGAATTTGCAAGTCGAATTGGTGTGGCCTATGCGCAGGCAGTTTTGTGGTGCAATTGCGTAAGTACAATTACTCTTACAATCGCACTGGAATACGTTGGATCTCCAGCAGAAACTTGACACGCCAAGGTGCGAGTCCGAAGTTACGACGAGTGAACGAATTGATTGTGTGTCAGATTTGAGATGTATTCTAATAATACGATGACAGAGCTTCCTCATGCGACTGCAAAAAAATTCGATTTTGTTCTGGTCATGAAAATCATATCCAGCGATTGCCATCGAATGTTCAAGAAATCAATAAGATCCCGCGGTATAATGGCTACCGTGCTCGGGTTATAATGACATCTCCCACAGTCGATGGGTTTCTGGATTCAACTTATCGGTGATGATACTAATTAAGATGATGCCGATGGTGACCAGCACTCCGGAAACTTTCAGACAGCGAACGGTGTCGGCCGTGTGCAGGTGTAGTGCAGGCATGATTTTAATCTTTCGAAAATGACTGTCCCCAATGATCCGACGATTTTGGGAGAAATGTACCATGCTTGGGAGAAATGAACAGCAACTCGTTTTATTTAATTTCGCCTTTAGGTAGCCATAGTCATTGTTGCTGTGGACGTGTTTATTTGTGAGAATGACAAATAGGTCATCATTTAACATTATATCGATTGGAATGACTCTAGCGAAGACAGCAACCGCATCGGTTGAGACTGTCCTGTACGCTTTAGTTATACCGAGGAGAATTGTCCTTTGTGCGCTCATTATTGTTCTTCGATGGTGGAAGTTTATTCTATCCGCCCATACAACGCAACCAGCAGTCGTGGATGCAAGCACTAAAACTTCGCATACCATAGCAAAGGTATTTTGTTTCAAACCCTACCTTTCGTGCTAATCAGCACAGCACAGAATTCATTTCAAATAACATATTTATGTGGATTGCCTGGAATTTACACTGATTTTTTAAAAATTGAGCGATCGAACCAACGCGTGACAGAAGAGTTAAATTTATAGAAATTTAACACAGGTTTATAATTTTTTGCGACATTTGGTGTGCCGTAGTTTTAGATTCAGATTTTCAAACTAATCTTGAATCTATTCTACTAAAATATTTCAAAAAATTTGTATATGTACGTGTTTTAATATATTTTATTACTTGGCCAACCACTTGCACCATAAGTTCCCGAAATATTCGAATTATTATAGCAATTCAGTTTAAATTTACAGTTTTGAATCAATAAATTATGCACCTCATCACAATAATCCGTTTCAAAATCTACCCAATATCGATATAATTTTATTTCGATGAATTGTAAAATCTCCATAGTAAATTCCTTTGGGACCCGAAAAATGTGCGAAAACGAATTGTGCGAAAATAAAATTCATCGAAAAAATTCATAATAACTAAAATGCCCTAATTGTTGGCTCAGATTTGAGCAGTTTCCCATAATGTTAGGCAAAAATGAAGTTCTGCGTAATTGCTTAGCATAGCCTAGAGGTTTCTCATGTGAATTTTCACGATGATTGGAGCATTTTTAGAAAATTGCCATTTGCTTGGGAAATATAATGTGGAAGAGTAGTTGTCGATTTTCGAGCATCACATGACGAGAATATTCATAACTCAGCTCCTACTAAAGAAGTCGCCAAGCGGCTTACTGTTCTAGATAGAGGACAAAATATAGCATATCTATGTTAAATAACATATTTATGTGGATTATCTGGAATTTGCACTGATTTTTTAAAAATTGGGCGAGTTTGAATTGTTTGTCGCATAATTGTTTGTCGCAGAATTTTCGGGGAACCAATCCCGAAGGTTGGCGATTGTTTATCGATTCCTCCAAAAGCAGTTCGAAGGCAGTTCTCCATCACGTTACCAACTCAAAAAATTCCATTCCAATTGCACTCAGCACAAACACAAAGGAAACTTATGCATCAATGAAAAAAATCATTGATTTGATTAATTACGATGATCATCAATGGAAAGTTTGTGCAGATTTAAAAGTGATAGCTCTTTTAAGAGGCTTGCAATTTGGTTACACTAAAAACATAAAAATATGTGTTTTATGTGCTTATGGAATACACGTTTTAAACGCGACCAATACGACGAACGGAACTGGGCTTTACGTGAGAACATTAGATTGCGATACGACAACATCGTTGAGGCTCCACTTGTGTCAATTGAAAATATATTGCTACCACCACTTAATATCAAGCTTGGAGTAGTTAAAAATTTTATAAAAGCGCTGAATCCAGATGAAAATGCGTTCATCGAATTGCGTCACATTTTTCCACGATTAAGTGATGTTTTAATCAAATGAAATTTCATTCCGCATCCTGTTTTTTATTACAGGAATACTTAATGGACCAGATATTCGTAGTTTGCTGAACGATGCTCAGTAGCTGCGTTTCTTGACGCACAGTGATCCGGATCAAATCATAATTTATATGTTTTATATGTGATCACGAATCGTGACCTAAAAATTAGTTCAGCTATTAAAATATAGGTGAAAATAAATGGTTGGTAGTAGTGAAATGAACAAAAAAAATAAATACCGAACTCACTTAAAATAAAAAATTGACATTTTTTGTAGTTAATGAGTGTTGTTAATTAAAACTTAATAATTAAATATGGATAAAAGGTAGGTAAATTTATAAATTAATGTTTATGTTTTATTGGAAATTATTTTAATAACACAAAATAAAATAAATCCGTTTTTGTTTTTATATATTTTTAACAAAAAGCGACCATTAATTTTTTTTTGGTTTTTAACCAAAACTATAAAAAATCGTGAGGAATGCTACGTGTACTCATTTTGGTTAGTGTACATAAAAAAATATTATTATTTATTTCCAGTGGTAAACGCAGTTGGTATTATAGTGAAACCCGCGCTATCCTGTTGTCAAATTTGGCTCGCCATGCAGAATTTAAAAATTCAACAAAAAAAATGCAATGTCAAACGTCTTAGAAGATCTCATTTCACAAAACATTTTAGTAAACGTGCAAAGTGCCATGCATAAAACAAACGTACATCAAAAAATTAAGAGTACTTTCTGTTAATTATTTATTTATTTTTAGACATAGGCGACTACGGTGGAATTGTTAATTACAAAATTAAAAAATTTGCTTAGAGCGTATAAAAATGCAAAAGACGCAAGCAAGCGTATCGGAAACACGGTGGTTCAAGCACCCTTCGAGGATCTTATGGAGGAGATTTTTGGATCCAACCACATTATATCAAACAGCGGCACTCTAAGCTTGTCAGGTGAACAAATAACGGCGCTAAAGCCAAATGATGTTGTACCGTCCGAAACAAGCAACAACAATTCAACAATTAGGGCCCTGACACAAACAACCCAAGCAGCTGTTAATGGAATTTCAAGCCTGAGAGATATATGCCAAAAACCGTCTACAAAAAGAAAATCGGCGGAAGAAAAATATTTCCAGGATAAAATCAAAATTAAGGAAATTTATTATAAAAAAAATCATTGAAATGAAGGAATGCCGTTTGATGAAAGAAACGCAACACAAAGAAAAAATGAAAGCCTTATTAAATTTAAAAAATTAGTCATGTATATTGAATTCTTAACATGAATTATTTTTATTTATTTAACTACATGCTTATTATAAATTATTGTGATACAAATTATGAATTAAAACGAAAGAAAATGTGATTTAATTTAATTCATTGCTTAATTTTTTATATGATTTAATTAGTTATTATGTTTCGTGTTAGCATCTCATTAAAAAGCAGATGGCGTCGATTTAAGTCACTTTCTAAAATATTATGCCCATTATTCATCAACTGTGATAACATCATTTTCCATCATGCAAATGTTGTGTAAAATGCAGCCACATGCGGTCAAATTCGCAATGTTCTCTATATGAGATTTCTCTGAAAAATGCAGCAACCACCGGAACCTGCGGTCTTTAACAAACCAAAAGCGTTTTCCAAAACCATACGGGTGGATGAATGCCGATAATTAAATTGCTGTTGGGCTGTGGTCAGGCTACCGGTATCTTTATATGGGCTAACTAGCCAATCTAACTTGGGATACGCTGAATCTCCTAATAAAAATGTATTTCCCGGGAATTTCGAAAACGTCGTTTCCATGGCATTTTGAAATAACGGCGATCTACGCAAAACACGGCTATCGTGTAATGAGCCGGGTTCACCACAGTGCACGTCTATCAATTTTTTATCTGCATCGACAACCGCTTGGAGGTGGATGCTATAGCCGTGTTTTCTGTACTCTGTGGAGCTAAACGTCTCCAACAGCTACAATAAACAATTTGACATTAGTTAATTATTCATATACAGTGCTGGGAAAAAAAAGTGGGACAAACGAATTTATTGCAAATTGGAGTCTTTTTTTGCTAAAATTACAAAACTTTTGAAAACAATTTGTTTATTGTTTCATTTTAAATACATGTATGACGTAATTTTTTGAAAAAAAAAATGTACCTGCAATTTAGGGGCAGAACCCCGAAAAATGCCAAAATATTCAAAATACGTTGATGGGTGTTAAAGTAATGTAATATATTAAACACTTATTTTTTATTTTTTTGTTTGTGTTTTATTGATTTATAGAAGTTCAATCTTTAATATTAATATTTTGTTGGACCGCCTTTTGTTTTAATTACACCGGTACAACCCCGCAACTGATGTGCAAAACAATTGGTCAAGCAATTATTTTATTTTACGCCTACTGTTCTCGGCCGTCATTAGGGTGCAGATGTTTTATTCCCTGTAATTTTTTTTTGAGTATAAATAGTGCATATTTTGTAAGGTTTAAGTTATTCTGTAAGTGATTCTAGTCAAATAAAGAATAAAATGCAATTTTAGTTAAAAAAATGGGACAAGTTAGTGAGCAGTGTAAAAGCAATATGTTGATTTTGGCGCGAGCAAATTTAACCATTCGTGAAATAGCTGAAAGATTAAACATTCCTAAAAGTACTGTAGCGAGGAATCTTAAAAAAATGCGAGAGATGGGCAGTACACAAAGAAAGAAAGGCTCTGGAAGGCCCAGAAAGACAACTCCAGTGGAAGATCGTTTTATAATATTACAATGTCGTCGGAACCGTTTTAAAACTTCATCAGACATAAGACAGGATCTTGAGCGAGCAACGGGAAAAAAAATTTCAGCCAGCTTAGTGAGAAAGAGACTTGTTAAAGCTGGTTTGAGAGCACTTAAACCAGTCCAGAAGCCTGAGTTCACACTACTAGTGAAAAAAAACGTTTGCTATGAGCCCAGGCGCATGTTTCTTGGACTCCAGAGATGTGGAATGAAGTGATCTTCTCCGATGAATCAAAATTCAAGCTACATGTTGGAGATGGAAGAATTCTCGTAAGGAGAAAACCGGGCGAGAGACTTAGCAACGAATGTCTTTTAAGACTTCCACCGAAAAATGAAGGAGTTATGGTCTGGGGATGCTTTTCTGGACATGAAACCGGTAGATTGTGCTTCTTTAGTTCCAGCGTGACAGCAGCTGTTTATCTGCAGGTCCTTCAGAACGAATTAGAGCCTTCTGTGTTAAAGTTCTTTGGCGAGACTTGCCCATTTATTTTTCAACAGGACAACGCTCCGGGCCATACCGCCAAAGTGGTGAGTTATTAATTTTGAATTGTAGATAGACAAACTGGCTTTCAGATAAACATAAATAATTTGTTAAAAACTTGTTTTTTTTCTTATCTCTTCATTTAAAGGTAAAAAAGTACTTCGAAGAAAACAGTATCGATGTGTTTAACTGGCCCCCGTATAGTCCAGACTTAAATCCAATTGAAAATATTTGGTCTATAATGAAGCTAGAAGTAGCAAGGAAGCGCCCAGAATCGATTGAAGCTTTAAAAAGTTTGTTGATCACGATTTGGGAATCCATATCTCCTGCGACTTTGAGAAATTTATCAAATTCAATGAATCGGAGGTGTATCGCTGTAATAAAAGCAAGAGGCGGTCCAACAAAATATTAATATTAAAGATTGAACTTCTATAAATCAATAAAACACAAACAAAAAAATAAAAAATAAGTGTTTAATATATTACATTACTTTAACATCCATCAACGTATTTTGAATATTTTGTCATTTTTCGGGGTTCTGCCCCTAAATTGCAGGTAAATTTTTGTTTTCAAAAAATTACGTCATACATGTATTTAAAATGAAACAATAAACAAATTGTTTTCAAAAGTTTTGTAATTTTAGCAAAAAAAGACTCCAATTTGCAATAAATTCGTTTGTCCCACTTTTTTTCCCAGCACTGTAGAACGTATTAGTCTTACCTCTGAAATTTGATTTAATTGATTTTCCATTTTTGAACGTATATCTTGAAGAAAAATGTTTGTTGATAAAAAAACAAAACTAAATAATTCTTCAATGACACTGCGTCCTTTAAATTTTTTGGCAAATAATTTCAAAACAAGATGGATGCATTTGACAAAAAAGAAGAATATAATTTTGAGTAGTACCATACCCATTTTTAATGTAATTTTGAATAGTATCTATATGCATCGGTAATACCAACTTGACGAATTTATTTTGTTGTTTATGAGACATGACCTGATCCGGATCAGATCAAACGACAAGAAATGCGCTAGTGAACGAGAGCATGTAAAAGAAGTTTTTAAGAATGTTCTCGGAATTATATTGAAAATATGCTGACCGCTTTTCATAATAGCCGTTTTTTTATTAGCGCCCGATAGCTGTATCCGGAGCACACAATTTTCTATGTCAAAACATATATTTGGCGCGCTATTTTTGCATATAATTAATTTAGTTAATTCTAAAGTAAAATTTTTCATTCAATTTTTTAGTTAAAAATCGATAAAAAATAATTTGCTCTACCTATTTATCGGGAACACTATCCAATTCAAAGGGAAATTTTAAATTTTCTTTGTTTTGTACAACCCTTAAACCATTAGACATGACACCATTCATGACAAAATATATGTTAATTGGTATATTTCAGGTCGTTAAATGTTTGTTTTATGGATGAATTTATTTTTTTCATTTTTATGATGTAGCAACACCAGTGAATAAATAGCTACAGTTTCAGTAGAAATTTCCCTTCGGCGCCAGATAGTGCTCCAATATTAAAACACGGCTAATATAAACGTTCGAATGTCATAGAAAATACATTTTTTGCATTGGCATGTGGAAAAATGAGCCGCACAATCACCAGCCGAATCCGATGAGCACGACGAGCGTTTTCATCAAGTCACGGCAAGGCTCGAAAATTGGTACAGCGGCAAAAAGCTACATCCACTCTTGGGTGACATTTGTTGGTTTTTGCAAGAGGAAGAAGATCCCGACGACGATACGAACGAATCAGAAAATTAAAATTAAAAATTAAGAAAAATCACCATAAAATCAACTGAATCGATTTAATTTTCTTTTAACTTTCTATTGTATCTATTTTGCCGATGTGATGATCGATTTCAATCCGTTTAAATTCAATAAATGGACAAAAAATGATAAAAAAGTGTTTTTCGACGAAATGAAAAGAAAAACAAATGTGAATATAGATGTGGTTTTGCGGTCTTTATATGTTCGACAAAGTTGTTTGTCTTGGCTTGTGCAACAACTTTGCTGAAAAAAAGCAAAACGAAAATCTTAATGGTTCAGGAGCTATCAACGTGAAACAACTTTTGACAAATTTGTGACTCACACCCAAAACAAGTCGAAAGTGATCTCAAAAATGGAGACTAACTTTGAAATGGGAGTAGCACCATTGAATTCAGCATACTTGGATTAGATTTACCCCCTGGGTGCCCAGCTTGTTACAAAAAAAGCACAGTGATTATTATAATTATTTAACCACTCTTTAAAATAAAATGTGTATTTCACTAGCAAGTTTAAAACCATACGAACTGTCAATTAATAAAAAGTAAGGTTAATATAAATAAGTCCTGTTTTAAATTGAACGCCTTGAATAAGTCAAATAAGTCGACATATTTCAAATAAATTGGACCGCAGTCTTAGAAATAAGGCGGCCAAATTCCTCTATGCGTTGTAGCGCTAGCACTTACCTTATTTCACAGCCTCCCATAAACCGGAAAATAAACAAATCAACATAGTTGTACTGAAAAAACTCATATTAGTCGCGGTTACAATTTACCCAAAATCACAAATCATAAAAAAATTTAATTTATTTATTTTTCATTTCCGGAACGTGTGTCTTTCTTGATACCGATAAACATCATAAAATTCGATCTTCTCACATCCCAAACCTATATCGCATCTACCTGTTCTATATACGCGGCATCCGAAACCTAATCTTCCATTCGATTGATAAATTTGCCTTTCAATAAAATATTATTATTCTTTTATTTAATGAATCTTGTCCACACACCCAGCCAAATACAACACAACATAAAAATCGACATGCTCATAATACCCTCCCGCTGTGTTTATATCTCTGCTGTGTTGTTTCAATTCGTGTAGTCGTCCAAAAAAAAAAAAAAAAAAATTACCACCGTTCCTGTTAAATTAGAATCATAAGATGAGAAAAATAAAGTGTTGGCTCTTAACTTTCGATTTGATCGGACCCGACAAAAGGAATTCCCTTTCAAACAAGATTTAAATGATTTGTGTTGATAGTTTTTATGTTCTTTTGTTTTAATTATAAAAGGAAAACGTCTATCGAGAGGTATTTACTTACCTGGTTCAAAACTAATTATTTTTTATTGATATGAGATATTAATAAATATATAACGATAGTTTTGTGTTTCTGTTAATGATTAAATTAGTGAAATTCGAGCGAGCTCGAGACGTGGTTTTATACAGATTTCAAAAAGTGTTTATGCTTATAATTTAGAACTGGATCATATATACAGTATGGTCAGTGAAATTTAATGCTTCCTACGCGATACATACAAAATATTATGAAGTGTTTTTCTCGATTGCCAAGTCGTATCCCGCGTTGTATCTTATAAACTCAACGAAATAGTTGGTGGTCGTCGGATATTATTAATCAAAATCTATCTGTCTTTAAAATAATACGTAAGAAACAGCAAACGATTTATTTTATGGTTTAAGACTTTTATTAGAATTGGCAGAAACGAAGGAAAATAAATAAATAAATAAATAAAATCTAATAACCCAAAAACAAATGTTGTACGAATGTTATGTAATCGAAATGGATTAAATTAGAATATTTTATTGCGTGTGTGTTCCTCCAAACGTTAATGATTTATATCGCTTTGAAGTTTATTAAGAATATATTTTGTTGGATTTAAATATTAATTAACTAATTGATATAAATTTCTAATTGGGAGACGATTGTATGTTTATATACCTGCAAGTTATTTTATGTTTCTTTTGTTGCATTCAGATGGATGGATCTACCAATATGCTAAATCTGAGTTGAATCGGACTTTACAACGTTCTAAATTTCAAAAGAGTTTTCGTAATTCGTTTAGGATAGGACATTTGTATTCTATTGGAAAGACAACGTCCCCCAAATTGATTTGATTGGAATAGCGTGTTCCGGTTAACACCGGTCCCATCTATGTATATACCCTCTTTACACGTAACTTAATCTTCTCTCTGTACTCGTACATAGTAAAATAAAACATTATCTGTGCATGGGGTAAAAAATACCCCAATGTATTTTGTACTTAAAAATTATTAATGATTATTTTTACTTACTTATAATTTATTAAAAATACAAAAACTCAACGTACAAGATAACAAAAGATACTTATAATTAATTCATTAAATTTTGATTTTTAAGATTATTAAAAACAGAGTCATCAACTTCTTCATGTTGTTCAATTTCATCATCAACTATTTCTAAATTAATGCAATCGTCACACACGGTTTGATGATGCCTTTTGCATGCTGGTTTATCGCAGAAGTGGCAAGTTACGTTTGTTTTCACGTCAGGACTCCGTGGACATAAATTACATCTTCGTGCCTTACGAATTTTGGTTTGTTGGTTTTGAGCGAGCGGTTGGTGCTAATCTCAATTCTACAACATTGTATCCTATTTGACTCATTGCGATTTGTACGCTTTTTTCAAGGCACTGGGAATGGCAAGTCGCTTCTTGATTTTATTGTCCACCAGCTGCAATGTCAATTTCTTGAGAAAAATTTTCGTTCTGAAGAAACCGATGAGTCATAGAGATGCTGGTTTACTAATTTAACCCGCCGCATCTAACATGTTGAAGAAGAGTACCATTGGCCATTTTTGATGTTTTCGCTTGCAGGTATATGTTTTACACCACGCCTTTAGTTTGGTTATAATCGGTCATGATGTTCGGTTTACCAGTGGTTTTATCGATTGTGCGGTGTTGTTGTGTAACGTAGGCGTAGACAGTAATAATACGTTTTTTGCCGCTTTGGGAATATTGCTAGCGAATGTCATGTTTTCATTAAAACAGAAAAGCAATGATCCAATATCTCTTTTTCTTAATTCATCGGTTCTAGGAAATTGGGTAGGCAAATCAGGTTTATTTGGTTTTATGGTTCCAATAATCGATGTTTTTTCTCCACCATTTTTTCTGCTAGCTGGTAACTTGTAAACAAATTATCCATTGTGATATTTCTACTTTTGTTTAGATACGGCAAAGCCCAACGGTGCGCCAAGCTAACAGTAAAAGTTTGAAACTTTCACTTCATTCGGTTAACGTCCAATATGTATTTCTTCTTTCAGAAGATAAGCGTTTTCTGAGTCACATACCCAGAATATTTTTATACCAGATTTCCCAGGTTTACTGGAAATATATTGTCGAGAATTACATCGACCTCGTGTTACAACTAGCTGCTCGTTAATTGTGAGATTAGCTGATGGCGTACATGATTGTCTTCAACTATCTAGAAACATGTTCCAAATACCTCTAAAGACCAATTTGTCCGCTTTCAGTTGGTCTTTACTGGTACGATGATTATCAAACCGGAGGAATCGTAAAAGTTGTTGCGTTCTCGTCGGAGGCATAACGGGTCTATAGAAAGGGCGATTATCAGTATGCCGGAGTTCATCTAATCTTTCGTCCCAGTTTTTAGTTTTTACGTAAACCAGCCTACATAAGTTCTCCAATCAACGCATATATTTCATAGGAGTCCGTAGCGTACCAAATCCGAGGGCATTTTGCTTCAGATGTAGATGTGATGTTGTAGTAATAATCTTTGGCTTTTCTGTTTGTCTCACATACAAAAATATTTACTAACGTTTCTGGAAAAACTCATTTGAAACACATTATTGGTGGATTTAAATTTGAAAGTTTGGAACTTTCGAAAGAACATTAAAAGATGTGGAGAAAACCATAACACAGTCCAAATACGCAACCTAATCATCAACGGTGCACTTACACGAAGGCGAAAAAATGAATAGAACAGAGGAGTATAAAACTTGTCAATGCAGGGCAGGAATAACCTACAATTATTGAACGATGCATAAACCAAAAAATGATTCATTTTGTTACGATCCATTAATATTTACTAAAATAATCAACATACATAATATAAAAATTCGATAGCCGTAAAGTCGATATCAGTAAAGTTTTAGTTTTTTGCGTTTTTGTGCTGATTTTTATACAGAAATATATGGGGTAATTTTTGACTCCAGTAGACAGAAATGCGTTTAGTTTCATTCTAACGATAAAAAATGCAATTAAATCAATAGATTATAACTCGATTTTTTTATCTGGTTTATATCTAATTGAAGAAGGTATATCTAAATGGATTTTCAATAATTTTTAGTAATTAGTTTTTTATTTTTATTTACAATGTATACAGAGTGAAGGTTAAGCAGGATACGATAGGTTTATTAGTAGCAGAGAAATCGATCCGGTTACAGACACCTGGCTTCTAAATCAAAAAATCACAGTTTACCAGGATTCTGAAATGGTAAAGATATTAATGTAAACTAGAGACTACACTTTAATGGAAATATCTATTGCACTTATAATATTACTATCGGATATCCAGCGTGTGCTGCAACGCTTTTTTATAGCAAAGTATATTTGAATAATAATTATTTAATATTATAATGCTTGCTTTTGGGTAAACAATATTTTTGATTTTGCCATTTGGTGCGTACATAAATAAGTTGGCGGATTTTCCGACGCGTTAACAAGCCATGTATAGATGTGAGGAGCACGGATTTTGTAGAATCAATCCACAAACTTGAATTTTAATGGCATATCGGTCGGTATCATTGGTTATCGCGGTAATAAGACATGTTCTCCTTTGGATTTGCTATTCAATATGGTTGCTTCGTTAATGTTATTCATTAATTTTTTGACTGCAAGCCTGGTGCCATTGCACAGTCGTGGTAGATCAACTGATTTATATACGTTGTAGAATTGCTAGATATTTGATTTTGAATGCACATTCGCTTAGTCATCGGTGATTTTTGTAATTGCAATTAATGTTTGGAAATACGCAATTTATTCGTCAATTGTCTGTGTAAAGTTACAAAAATCTGGTGGAATGGTAATGTAATTGGTGGTGTCAACGATTGGCATTTCCCCGTTTCAAAAATGCTAAAATTGCTTGGCGAATCGAGCAGCGGATGTGTCTTGTTGCAGTTGGACAAGCATGTTGGTGGTCAATATAATTTTCTGAACGGGTTGGGTTCGATAGACCGACAATCAAAAGCCCGTTTTCAAAATCTCGCTTTCAAAATACCGCTTTTTTATGCAAGAACTTATGTATAATGTTTTAATTAATTCGCGCGCTCATAAGTACTTTGCATAAAAATGCGGTCTTTTGGAACTCACACACACACATACACACACACACACACACACACACACACACACACACACACACACACACACACACACACACACACACACACACACACACACACACACACACACACACACACACATACACATACACAACCGACGAATGGGACACACACGCACAAAACAAAACACTATACAGGGTGTGCCAAATAAATTTTTTTTTGAACTAGCGGCTATTTTGTGTATGGTAAGGGTCACTTCTAATTTAACAGAAAGTTAGTTTGATCCTTCCGCTGAACGAAAACGGTTGTGTATTCGTTTGAACAACGCTGGGAAATATTGAAACATTAATTCGAAAATTTTGCCAAAAAAGTCATCTTTCGGATGAGGCGCATTTCCGTCTTGGCGGCTATGTAAACAAGCAAAATGGTCGCATTTGGGGGCATGGAGAATGCGCACGTGATCGTAAAAAAGCCGATGCATCCTCAACGAGTGACTGTTTGGTGCGGATTTTGGTCCGGTGGCATCATTGGACCATTTTTCTTTGAAAATATGTAAGGAGCCGCCGTTGTCAATGGTGAGCGCTACAGCGCTATGATAAATAATTTTTTGTTCCCGGCACTTGAAGAGGAGCACATAGGCAACATTTGGTTTCAACAAGACAGCGCGCCGAGCCACACAGCACACGTTTCAATTGATATTTTGCGCACTGTCTTCGAAGATCGAATTATTAGCCGAAACGCTGATGTGATTTGGCCGCCTCGGAGCTGTGATTTTACGCCGTTGGACTATTATCTTTGGGGAGTCAAAGATAAGTATTACGCCGATAAACCAGCAACAATTAACGCTCTCAAGAACAATATTCGCTGTGCCATTGAACACATAATGCCGCATACCATCGAAAATGGGCTCAAAAATTGGACCAACCGTATGGGTTACGTCAAGGCCAGCCGAGGCAGTCATATGAATGAAATAGTATTAGTAATCGGAAGGATTGTTCTTTACAATGAAAAAATAAATTTGAAAAAATCTTGAGAACTTTTTGTTTTATTACATTTAAAAAAAAATTATTTGGCCCACCCCCTACATAAGTACTTGCATAAACATAGACTGCAAGGTGATTTTGTTTTACTTCAAGAATTCATTTATTCCTTGAATAGATTTAAATTTTTATCTAATACTAAATACTAAATTTATCGAAAACTATGAACATTTCGGATATGTTTACCACCTAGAGAAAACATACAAAGAAAATTTTAGATGGATTTGTGAAAAGAAAAAGCATTTCTTATGTATGGGTGGACTACGAGTATAATACCAATTATTATATTAAACAATCTGCGAAAGTTTCAGAATCACGGCCATCCCAAATAATAAGAGATTTGTTTTTGCTTTATTAATTACAACTCAGACTGTGCTCATCTAGCAATTTATCTTTCAAATTTACAAATTTTACAATTCTTAAATAATTCTGAAAAAAAAAAATTAAAAATGGTTAAAGTAAGATTGTAATTCTGACCTAGATGCTAACGTTATGTACTGAATTATAAAAAAAAATATCTCATTACCAACTAGAGTGAGCTAAATCGTTTTAGACAGAATGTCTCAAATAAAAATTAAGTCCAAACAAAATAGGACAAGCGCGTAATTGATTGACAATACACTCGACTGAACTGAGATGGGGAACACTATACCTGCCATTGTTGCTACTTACCTAAGCTCAATCACTTGGTTCACGAGTTCATTTTGGGTAAATCACAATAATAATAATAATAATAAGAATAGGTAAACGCATTAGATCTTTCGTAATTTAAAGATTGATAATTTATTTAAAAACAATTTAAGAAATTGGAACATAATAATCATAACTTTCTGAGAAGAAATTATTTAAGCAAGATTATCAATTGTAAGTTACGAAAAGAAAAAAAATTAATTATGCAAAATTCAAAGCGGTAACCGCTACTTAATAAATACTAACTACACCTGTCCTAAACCTAGCATACTCTTATTCTATAAAACAATATAATCGAATAAAGATATTACTACTTAACAATAACAATAAAAACATTATTTTTGTGCAATAGCGTCATTGGAAAAAAAAATTGCAATAACATCAAAAAAATATAATATAAAAAAAAATACAAAGAAAAATTTACCGAAGTGTATGTTGAAGACGACGATCCGATGTATAATCAATGTTGATTGATGATGAGTTGATTGTTGATATTGAACGAAGTTGATTTTATTGAATGTATTACAACGAATACAATCCATAACATTTTAAAATCGGATTAAGTTCGCCATTTCACGTACTATTAGAATGAACAATATTATGTCTTATAAAAATTATTAATTCTAGTTATGATTAATAGATTTGTCTATTACAGTCCAACTCGGATAATTTTAAATAAGTATGGTAGAAAAATTTCACACAGATTCTACTCGAGTTATCAAAATTCTCTGTCTTAGTGCGTTTCAGTTATTAATATTTATTTATAGTTTATTATTACTAAACAAAAAAAAGCAATTTTTATACGTCCTTAGGCCGTTCGTAGTAAAACACTCCGTTTAGTTTTAGCACTTAACCGAAATCACGTAAGCCACGGTGTTAATGTTAAGCCGCAATGTCGCGTAATTACACTATAATGGTGGGTTTTTCGTATATTAGTTACACTTTGGACATTATTTAATTACACTCATTTCGGCTATCACTATAGTAGTTTAGTTCACAATAATTATTTTAGTCCGTACGGGCCTTTTATAATGTCTTTGAGACCACATGCACATCAATTTAATTTGCACATTTTATTTATTTTTATACTACGTTATTTTTTTCCAAAACGAATTTTCAACATTAGCACTTAACACTATGTCTTAAAATTAACCATATACATACTATTTACGGTCTTTAAAATTTTGCATAACTAATGGATCGCGCCCCATACAGTTGTAGCACAGAGTTCCGTAATTTGCGATGTACAAAAAAAATTCATAAATCACGCGATCGAACGATCGAGAAATAAAACATGTATCATATATTCTTCGATTAGCGTTCTACACAAAACTGTTGTGTTACACACAACTACACAAAACTGTTGTGTTATGTACCACCAGGGACTTAAATTTATTTTTCACAGTACTAAAATTTGAACGAAAAAAAAACTACCGAATATTATATTCATACACAGATTTAATTTAATTTAGTTTTTTTTTTAATTTATCTCAATTTGGATCAGAGAACTTTTCAATTTAAATTACTGAATACAATGCACATCACTCACTCAATGACTTTTTCAAAAACAAAAAACTTCACATCCAAATTTCCAAACCGGACCGGTAAATCGCTTTTTTTATTGTAACTCAGTCGACTATATAGTAGTGCCTCATCAATCGTTATTCAACTACCTCAGGGTTGTACGATATTTCGTTTGGAACACAGTGGTGAACCATGCTGTGTTACAAAGTCCCTGTGAAGGTCTTCATTTCTACCACGGAGCATTTACGATGCTACGGAGAACCTTATTTTGAAGCGTCGAGTCATTTTGGCGTTTGTTTGCGTAGTGCATCCCCAGAGTTGAATACCGTAGGTCCATATCGGCTTCAGTATTTGCCGATATAGCAGCATCTTGTTGTATATTGTAAGCTCAGAGCCTCTACTTATGAGCCAATACATTTTTCCTTTTTTTTCTTTTTGGCATGTTCTCTCCACTTGAGCTTGGCATCGAGAGTCATGCCCAGCACCGGTCGTGAGTTAATTACTAACGGTAGATGGGAAGCCTTTTGATATGTAAAGTTAATATGCGTGGATTTCGTCTCATGAAGCTTGATTCTCCAGCTCTTAGTCCAGTTACAAACCGCATTGGTAATCTTCTGAAGTTTGCTCGTTGCATCAGCGACATTACTTCCAATGGCCATGATTGATGTGTCGGCCGCCCCTAGAATATCCCTTGTATATAATAAATACAGGATTGGTCCTAAGACACTCCCCTGTGGGACACCGGCAGAGATTTTCTTTAGTTCGGAGAATTCATCCTCATATTTCACAAGAAAATGTCTATTGGGTAAATAAGATCTTAGTATGGCATAGAATTGCCTCGGCAGATCTCTGTGTAGCTTGAATTCCAGTCCACTGTGCCAAACTTTATCGAATGCTTGGGCGACGTCCAGAGCATACTTTTTTGCGATCTAACGTTCTTTCAATAACGTTGGTGATTCTATGCACCTGTTGAATTGTGGAATGCTTTTACCTGAATCCAAATTGATGTGGAGGAATTAGTTGTCGGTCCTCAATTATTGGTTTAAGTCTTTTTAGTAATAATTTTTCAAAGAGTTTTGACATAATTGGCAGCAATGAAATTGGCCTGTATGATTTTTTATCGTTAGGTGGTTTATCTATTCTGCTGGGGATTTTTTAACATTCATGTTGCTTTTTACTTCTTCTTTTAATTCTTTGAGTGAATGGGCGTATATCAAAATCATCTAGCTTTTGGATTGACATTATATTTTCATTGGCCGTTTGCCTTGGTAGTGGTTGGAAGGTATCTTCGAGATACTCCGCAAACAGATCAGCCTTCTCTTTAGGACGACTTGCCCAGGTTCCATCCTCCTTTTTAAGTGGAGGCACTTGCATTTTGGGTCTTTTGAGTCCTTTCGTCGCCTTCCACAGAGAATAATCAGAATTTTTTTCATCGGTTAGGCTAACTAGATATCTGTTGATTGATGGATTTTTAACTTCTTTTAGAAGAGGTTTGAGACTGTTACCTAAATTGTTAAGAATTGTTTTGTTCTCCGGTGTTCTAGTTATTTGCCAGGTTTTACGTGCCCGTCGTTTTTGTCTTACCAACTCTCGAACTTCCATTGGGTAGGATATGTTAAGCTTCTTCTTATTTTGTATAATGGGGTACTTGCCAAAGCAGCATAGTGAATTGCTTCATTGAGTTGTTCTAATTAATCTTCCCACTGGTGGGGATTTCTTATCGGTACCTGAAGATAGATTTTTTCCTCCAACGCTTCACGAAAGAGATCCCATAGTTTGTTTTTGAATTTGTTAATCTGGGTGTACTCTCCCTTTGAATTACCATTTCACTGACTGTCATGATAACCGGGGAATGATCCGATAATAGAGAATTACTGTCTTCAATGTGATTGTAGTTCTGGGATATACCTCTTGCTACATAAAAGTCTATTAGGTCAGGTATCTTCGTTCCGTCACTGGGCCAGTATGTTGGGGAACCACCAGAGTAAAATTCACATTTTGATGTCCGCTCTGCTTGAAACAATTCTTTATCTTTTGACGTCGTTTGTCTACATCCCCAATAGGTATTTTTCGCATTAAAGTCACACCCAATAATAAAATCACGTCCAAGCGATTTAAATAGTTTAAGGTAGACCTCCCTTTTCAAGTTATGCCGGGGGAGGACAATATATTGCAGAGACAGTAAGCTGTATTTGTTTAATTTGGATCCTTACAGTAGTGACTTGAATTGTTTCTTCTTCGATATTTGATTCTAAATGGTGTTTTATATTTTCTTTTATTAATAATGCCGAACCACCTCTTGCTCTTTCCGCTGGATGAATGGAGTGATATAAGTTATAATCCCGTATTTTAACAAACGAAGGTTTAACTAGATGGCTTTCAGAAATTAAGAAAATGTCGATTTTTTCTGAATTTAAAAATATTTCTATTTCTCGAATATGTTGCATAATGCCATTCGCATGCCAGATTGCTATTTTGAAAGTTGTGTTCTTACTTAACAATTTTTGTTGGATTGATTAAGTATCATGTTGTTCAGATTACTATGGTCATCTAGCCGCTTTGTAATTGCTGCAATGCTGTTCATAATGTTTTCATAATTTGGTTACTTTCAGAGCCCATATGTTTGGTTGAACCCAAACCTTTCACTACCGGGGCAAATGATCTTATTTGCCCTGTATTACTTAGTTGTGGATTTTGATCAATCTGATTTGATATTTGAACCCTTCGATTTTCGTGATTTTGCGGTTGATTTCTTGTTTAATCTCTTAATTTTTGTAGTTGTTTAGGATGTTGGCTGTTACAATTTGAGCACTTTGCTGGCACATCTCTGCCTATTGTACATGCCTGGGTAAAATGATTACCTGAGCATTTTACACATCTTGGATCCCGGCCGCAATATCTTTGAGTATATGATTTAATGCCAGACATTTCTTGCAATGGGGTATTAGTTTAGAATTGTGTTGTCATTTTATTGCTAACGACTTTACATAGGTGTCTGTAACGGGTCGAGTCAACCAATTTTGGTTAGGAAGCCGAAAAGTATTAATAGAATTAAATTTCAGGAAAATTCCAGATGCATGTGAAATAATAATATTTTTTCTTAGGTTGCCGTTTTAAAGAAGCAATTGTTGAAGACCAATACCATCGTTATCCATTAACCTATTAAACCTTTGTCCTTCATCTAGTAGATTAGAATTGTGTTGTCTTTGTGTTACTAACTATCGGCTATACCTAGGTGTCTGTAACCGGGCCGATTCTGTCCCACTTAACTAACCTATCCAATCCTTCGGTTTTGTTATGTGTAAAAAAGGGTGTACGGTGGACCCGGCGTCATCCGGGAACTCAAGCCTAAGAACTTGGTCGTACATTCAAAATCAATCAATCAATCAATCAAGACATTTCTTGCAATGGGGTATGCGTGTTGTGGTTCTCCTCATTGGTTCGATTTTCATCTTCATGTAAAGGATTCCTTTTATTCCATAAATATTTTGAACATTCTCTTTGTTGTCAAATACTAGCATAAAAAGAGGGAGTCCCCTTTTACTGATAATTTGGTTAATTTATTGGCGGCGGTGATTTTTCTTTCGGTTGCACCAAATTTGGTGTAATCTTCTTGGTAGGTTTACTACCTTTTGGTTGATTGGCTTTGGATAGATCGGACGATTCAGCTTTTCTTTTCTTACTGTTCCTGGACTGTTTTTCCTTTTCCTCCGTAAATCATCTTAATCAGTGGAGTAGATGAGTTTGTCTGGTTCAATGCTTCCTATATCGCAATCTTCTTTTGAATCCCGATTGGCAGTAGCTTGGCAAATAATTGCTTCATATGCTCACCAAGAGATTCATATTCTCCTTTTCTAGGTCAATATAGTTGTTTTATTAGATTCGGCTATTTGCAAAGTAAAATTTCCGGTAGCGTCACTTATTTCGTGTAATGTTTGTCAGGTATAGCGTTAGAAAAAGTATCGGCTTGGTCAGCTACCGAGTTGCTTCTATTTTTCTTTATCGGTGATCTTTGTAAATTTGGTCTTCTCTGGAACGGATTTGATGTTCCCTGATAATGCAATAGATGGCCCTCCCCAGAATCCGTAGGGCCAGTCTCCACAGAGAGTGGATTTACCAATGTTGATATTGGTGTACCATCTGGGGTATTATTTCCTTTTGTTTGTACCATTGCATAGTTTTGATTGACTAATTAGCTATTCTGCGTCACTACTACGAAGAGATTGGGTACCATAACCGTTCGTTCTACAAAACATTGCCCAGAGTACGCCCGTATCCATTTATGAATACTTCGTGGAGGCTGTCAATCCCGTACTCCGTACCACAATAGAGATGATATTATAAATTGCAATGAAAAGTGCCGCGTTTATTTACCGAAGAAATCTGCACAAAAAGTGAAAATTAAACGGATTCGCAATATAAATATTTTAAAAGAAAAAATATTTTTCAATAATAATAATAATAATTAACCTCAAAGTAATTGCCCCCGGCCTCAATACACTTGTGACAACGTTTTTTCCAATCCTCGAAACAGTTGTTAAAGTCAATTTCCGGAATAGCCTCCAATGCGCGTAGCGATTCACGTTTAATGTCTTCAATTGACTCAAAACGGTTCCCCTGGAGCGGTCGTTTGAGTTTGCTGACCAGCCAGAAGTCACACGTAGCTAAATCAGGCGAATACGGTGGTTGCGGAACAATATGGGTGGAATTTTTGGCGAAAAAGTCTGAAACCAATCGTACTTTCACTTTTCTTAGGCCCAAATGATCTTTCAAAATGGTTTTCACTGAACTTTCCGATATTTGAACGATGCCAGTAAGGTCTCTGGCTGTTAATCGTCGATTCTCGAGCACCAATTCCTTGATTTTATTAACGTGTTAATCATCAGTTGATGTTGACGGCCGACCTAGACGTGGTTCGTCGTCAACACGTTCTCGACCCTCTTTGAACAATTTGTACCAATCAAAAACACTTGCTCGCGACATACAATTATCACCGAAGGCCTTTTGCAACATTCTGAACGTTTCGGCACCACAAAATTGATTCCGCACACAAAATTTAATGGAACTTCTTTGTTGAATAATTTCACTCATTGTAAAATGATCGTACTGATAACAAGTTGGTCTGCTCATCAGATTGCAATGATTTTTTTCTACTTTTTGTGGTAGATATATTGTGAATAACGACCTCTTTGTTTTTCTACTCGTGTGACTAGAAAAATCGTAAACATTGTATGTATGTCATTAAAAATACCATTTTGTACGAAAACCTGAAAAAAATCTTAAATAAATTAGTATCATGGAGGATTATAAAAAACTTCTTAATTGTATAGTATTTATCCGTTTGAAGTATTTTCACATAACTTTTAATACTATATTTGGGTTGAAAGTGTTGTGCACCGAAACGGCTTTTGGCGGTTAGTACAGCATTATAAATACCGATCAAGCCGCATCAATATGCTCGATATTCGACCTGTCCAGGCAAGTAAAACCCGCATTACTCACTAGTATATACAACAGTGCACTTTGGCACAGTTCATGCTTTTATTTCTAAAAAAAACTGTTTACATTTTTATTACGTAAATTCCACAAAAAATCAAATTACGTATATCGGACGAATGCGGCATTCTCAACATCATTTGAATAAGCACCAGTAGAAAATCCACTGTGTATAACATAAAGTGTTGAGCAGGGGTTTAAGTCGTATTGTAAAAGTCACAATATGAAAATGAATTTAACCGATTAATAAATAAGTTAAAACCAGCGAAATAACCACCGAAACAACCTTCCAAAACTGTCATAAAATTAATATTAGTAGATCATCTTCTTAGTTGCAGTAAGAACGTGCTATGGGCTGAAACCTATCTAAGAATACAATTAACATCCCGGAAATCTCACGAAAAATGAAAACCGAAAATTTTTAATAGGGTAATTTGTTCCCAGCGATGAACTTGTGAGCCAAAATGCTAGTGACAAAATTACAACCTAGTCCAAGACACTTCAAACTAAATCATCTAAGTAATCACGACTTTATAGGAATTAAATCAAACATATCGCCCTTCGCCTCGCATCAGCCAAATTTGTGACATCCTTCAAGACCCTTTCAACAATATGCAGCATCCTTATATTCTGTAACAAAGGAATAGTTAGCAGGGCTAAAACGGCAGATTTGTCAACTATAGGACCAATAAAAAATTGTTGCTTTTTACCACGACAGCAGTCTTGAGTTGTAGCAACTCAATTATACAGAGTATTATGTTGCAAAACCGAAATGGGTGAAATTCCTCAAGATCCTCTCAATGGTATGTGACACGTGCATATTCTATAATAATTGAATACTTAGCTACCAGTGTCGAAATGGTGGATTTGTGAACCAAAGCGCGGATTACAGAACTGATACTTTTCAAGACCCTTCAAATGATATGCCACATGATTATGAGAATGAGAAAAATTGTAACTGCTTCGAGTGCCACAACGGTAGTTGTTCAGCAATATACGAAAACTTTTTTTTTCAATAAACGAAAAATCAGGTACGAGTGCCAAAAAGGTGGATTCACTAGCCAAAGCGGTAATGTCAATAATTGTTTGGTCCAAGATCCTTCAAAAGAAAAATACGAGGCAATATTGTAGTGTTGGATGCTTTTTTGAGTAATTTCCTATTTCAGGTACACGACTTATTTTGGGTAGCGAACCTAAATTCTCCCAATTAAAAATAAAGATGATTGGCGAAAAAATAATCGAATCCACCAATCCAGACATCCAGACGAATGGATAATTTTTTTTCTTGCATTTTTTGGATCAGCGTTTTATAAAATACTTAGCTTTTAATTTGATTTACTTGCAATTATGATCTTCAAGGGACTTGCTCTACAACAAGAGGACACCAAGCACGAGAACCAAGATTATGAAGGACCTGTTCAATGTCATCCAGCCATCGAAAAGAGAGTCTTTCGCGATATCGTGTCTTCATTGTGCCGACTCTAGGGCCTATTTTATAGTCTGATTTTGGGAACGTAGAACTTTTTCAAGCCATCTAATTCGTGATGATTTAATAATTCCAATATAGATGTTGTTCACATCATTTCTGATCTCAAGATTCATCCACGTGCAGAATTTATTTATTATTTATTGTATTTCATGCTTTTTCGACTACGGCCCACAAATCTTGTAGATTTTCCGCTGCAGCCTGTTTTTGTGTAAATCAAAATACTATATGAATAATGGTTCGAGCGTATTTTCGTACTTTTCTTCCTAGAAGTAATTAATTAATACCGGAATTGTAAATATTAGTTAAAATTCCGGATTTCAGTCAAATGAGTCGAGACATAAGATCATCGAGAGTAATATTATTAGAACTGTTTGGACCTGATTTGGACCTAATTCGGTTCTCCATTTACTAACGAGAATTTTTTTAATTATTTGGAATCTGTACTTTATGACCCTTTTACAAAGTATATGCCATAAATTAATCATGTGAAATGTCAGATCCCACACCACTAAACATAATATTCTGTTATTTTAACTTACATCTGAGATTTCATCTAAAACATGCAATCATAATAAATAAATGTGTAATTTACTAAGATATCTTAAGCCTCAATTCTTACAACCCGTTTGAGTAGTTCAAAATGTAGGATGAGGTATAGAACTTTAAGATGGCAACACTTTTCCAGGGACAGTCGATTTGCCAGCTGATAGTTGATTTTTGTTAGTTTGGTTTATCAATTCATAATGAATACTCACGCCAAAGCAACGTTTGCAAATTGTGCAAATTTACTTTGAAAATATTGGTAAGTTCCTAAAACTCATCCAGTGCTACGTCCATTTTAAGATTGACATAATCGTACATCGGAGCAGTTACTTCAATTAACTTTGGACCGCTTTCAAACCACGTTTAAACTAAATAATAATACGCGTCTCGTAAGACCCGGCGTGCACCGAGCAGGCGGTGGTAGCTGTAGTGCTTAGTATCGAAAATAATCCAAATGAATCGATTCGTTATCGTGCACTTAGGACTTGATCCAACATCTTTATGGAGGATTTTGTGTAAGGATCTTGGTTTAGATCCATATACAACATTCAACTTGTGGAGGAATTAAAACGATACCACCGTCGTTCGCTCCGCCCATTCGGTAAATGGGTCGAAGCCAATATTGACATCGATGCAAACTTTCAATACAAAGTTTTCTTCAGTGATGGAGCTCATTTCTGGTTGAATGGCTATGTCAACAAGCAGAATTGTCGCATTTGGAGTGAAGATAACCCATGAGCCATTGTTCAAAAACCATTACATTCACAAAAAGTTACCGTTTGGTGTGCTTTATGGGCCGGAAGAATTATTGGACCATATGAGTTCAAAAATAATGCTGGTGAAAACGTTGCAGTCAACGGAGATCGGTATAGAGACATGATTGATATGTGCTTCCAACAAGACTTAATTTATACTGAAATAAAAATTTGATGAAGGTTTAATATCGAGAAATGGACATGTCAACTCGTCTCCGCGCTCGTGTGATTTAACACAGATGGACTATTTTTTTTGGGGGGATATTTGACGACATTTATCTACGCTGATAAGTCAGAGACTATTGAAGACTTGGAACTGCTGCGAAGAGTCATCGAAAATTGGACCTCCAGATTACGCCAAGTACGCGCAAGCCGGGCCACATATTTCCGAAATCATTTTCAAACATTAATGGCATAAAAATATCTTTCAAATAAAGTCGCATTTAAATCTATTATTTATATTCAAATTTATATACCTCGAAATGAAACATCCTTTATTATAAAAGCACGGCCAACGATTCCTCGATATTTCATTCTGAACTACTGAAACGGTCTATTGACCGTTACTACTTGCCAATGGCTTTATTCTTAATTCACTGGATTTCATGTCGAATAGACTGAAATTGTTTTTGTCGCTATATTGAAAATTTTCAAAACTTTGAATTAGATTTATAATCTTTTAAATTCGTGGGGCATCCTTGCCCATATTTAACATTTAACGGTAAAATAAGTGTAAATAAAGATTATAAAAAAATTATTTCGTGGTGGGGCCCGGGGCCTCTCGAAAGTAATTTCGGATCGAATAGTGAGTTGTAATAAAAAAAAATTTCAAGTGAAGTGATTTGTGGTGGTGCAGTTTGTAATGGGGCACCCCAATTAACGTTGTATATATGAAGTGTTGTGAAAATTAATAGTCCAGTGTGTGGGACTATTAAAAGTGTTGAACGAATTAATTAAAAAGTATAGTGATAATAATCTGTGAACTTCGGGGGGCATCCTTGCCCATCCATTAACTTTATTAGTGATAAAAGGTGGTTATACCTATTAACAATGATGCTCGGTGGTTATTTTTAAGTGGTCATCGACCTGTGTTGTGTTAGATTGAGGCCCTATTATTTTCTCAATAGAGTTTAGTTTTTGTTTATTTTCCTCAATTGAGTTATTTGTTTTTTTTTGTTTTGTGTTCATGACATTCTGTGTTTGAACTTTTATTTTATTTTATTTTTGTTTTGTTTTGGGAATCAATATACATTACATAGTGAAGTGTAAAAGGGTTACAGTATTTAACCGGTTTCCCCCGATTTGTAAAAAAACTAATTTAAAGCCTAAAAGGCAAAACAGTTTAGACATGGAGGATTCAATTATACTAGTCACCCAGTGGATGAGGTTATCATTCATGAAACACCAAAGGTGTCAACATTAAGAGCAGTTAAAAGATTAGCTCGTAATCCCAGTGTACCAGGTGAGATGTTGGCCTTAAAATACCATTAAAAATTTAAATAATGAAATTTTATCATTAAAACAGCTATTAAAATATGCTACTAAATTAAATATTGTTGAGAAATCTATTGTAAATCGGAAAATAAATTCGCGGCACTCTCGGACAATTTAGATAGTGATAATGAGAATGATGATATTTACATGATTCAATTATCGCAGTATAATCATGATAAAGATAGTGATGGATTGAAAATGGTAAAACAAAAAGTGCGAAGTAATAATAAAGATAAGCAGTTACAAAGTGTCAATCGTGTTAATAACAATAAGGATAAACAATTAAAGAGTAATAAATAAAAACAATTAAATAATAATATTAATAATGTGAATAGACAAAAGAAATTACCAAGGCCACCAACATTGCATACACATGGACAGGAAATTAAAAACACAATTGATTTGGCTAAAGGACTAAACATTAAGAATTTTGAAGTGAAACGGATTAACACAAATAAACATACAGTATTAACGGACGACCTAGACAATTACAACAAACTATAAAGACAATTTTCGATGACGTTCATACTAAATATTTTACGTACACACCTAAACAGTTGAAATTGAAATCACTTGTACTTCGGAGACTGACTAAGACTGAAGATTTGGCTGAACTACAGACGGATATCGAATGTGACACTGAAATTAAAGTTGAGAAAAATATTCAGATGAAATCGAGACGACCGGGAGAACAAATTAGAGCATTACCGTTGTACATTATACAATTTAATAATAAAACGCCATTGGCAAAAGTATATGACATCCATGCAATAAATCATCAGCGAATAACATGGCAAACATTAAATAAAACTAATGATATTATGCAATGTAAAAACTGGACTGTAGAAGTGTTAAATGTGCGGAACACCACGAACCTAGAAATCGAAAAATTCAGGACCAAGCAACCAAAGAGGACATTTTTTGCATTAATTGCAACAAACTAGGACATCCAGCGTCATACAAGGGCTGCCCAATATAGTAGGCAATGATGCAGAGGCTAAAGAAGAAAATACAGGAGAGACGTCAACAGCCGCCTGTTGTACACCAGCACCGAGATTATTCACATCGATTCCGGTTTCAAAGGATTACGGTACAATGGCCGATAGATTGAAGGAGGGACCAATCCCAATACAATTGCAGTTGGATCAAGTGAATACGAGTGCACAAAATAATGCAATTAACAGCGAGAATGGATGGCATGGCCCGTACCATACAGCAGCAGAGTGAGCAGATTGCTCAACTCATTCAAATTATTAGATCATTGTAAACAAATTAAAAATTATTGCGGTAAATGCAAATTCAATTGTGAGCGTCCAGAGGAGATTAAATTTATTAAAGTGTTTGGAACATCATCCGCTAGATTGCCTACTGGTGAATGAAACAAAATTAAATTTTCGGCACAAAATTGAATTTAAAAATTATGAAATGATTCGGCGAGATCGTGTGAATGCCAAGCAGAGTAGAGGCATAGCCACACTAATCAAAAACGGATTAAAGTATAAAATAATTGCACCGCAGGAAGTTAGTAATTGTGTGGACATCGAAACTGCAATAATTAAATTAAAAATTAAAAACTGTTAAACCATTTATTTTTGATATCTATTTATTGTACTGGCAATGCAAATGAAATTTCGAACGAACGATTTATTGAAGAGTGGAGCAAAATTTTCCAAATTTTAAATTTACAAAAGCCAAATAATTGTTATATAATAGCGGGAGAAATGCCAGACACACGAACTGGGGCAACGCATCTAATAATTCAAGGGGGAACCAACTCAATCGTTGGATGCGAGATAATGAGATAGATTTTAGGACGAAAATTTACAAAAGCGATACACCATCCATGATTCGATCCGGAAATTTTATAGATTTGGCCATTACAGACGAACGCATCAAAATTAATACAAACAGCAGGGGCGATTTACCAACTCATCGATATGATAGCGATCATAAGGCGATTGAGGTAGTGGTAAGAGAGGTGGGTGAGCTGGAGACTGGAACAAATGAGGCGGAGGAGAAGCGATTGTGGTACAATTTTGCAGACATGGAATGGATGACATGGTCTGAACAATTGGAGAAGGTACATCGGCAAACAGTCATGGAGGAACTATAGTAAAGTTTCCGACAAACTAAAAATGACAAAAAACTTTACAACAGCCCACAAAGTGTAAACCTACACTTTCAAAAAAAACTTGTTTTGTAAAACGAAATAAACTGCTAATAAAAATAAGTTCACAATGGCAAGCTAATTTAGTCACACTAATGAACCATAACCTTTCAATATATTTTCTAGAAACCAAGATATTTATGCGGTGGGTAGTTCTAGATTATTTTCATTTTAAAATTGTGGTATAGTAAATAGTGTAGTGGCGGTTCGAACGTCAATGACAAGACATCGTAGAGATGTCTTCGCTGTAGATACTGCCCCGGGTTTTGGGTCTTTCAATTATTTGTATGTGACTACCAAGTTCTTCTACTTTTTAACACACTCTTGGGATGCCCGGCTTCTTTTGTTCCGAGCATCAATCTTCGTTGCTCTTAATATGGAGAAAAATATAATATTTACGTGATTCGTATATCGGTTTACTCATATAATTCAATTTAAAAAAATACATAAAATTTACGCCCAAATAACAGGAAATTGGCAGATTTTCCTAAATCGTCATCGTTGGCCGCTCTGGCTTCAATGAGAACAAAGGTTTAATCGTCACTTCCTGAAATATAAATATTAAGCTGGGATAACCATAAAAAGTGTGTGTATATACATATTATGTAACTATACTTACATGGGTCTAAGACTTTATTCCCCTTCCTCTGGATATTATTACCCTCCTGGTTACCATTCCCCTCCCCCCCGCCATTACACCCTCGGATATTACCCCCGGACCTAGCTCGAACATTACTATCCTGGATATTAACCCCGGTCATTACTCGCCACTATTACTCCGGATCATTTTCCTCTCCCTCTCCTCGATTATGTATAATTTCGATGCATTCTATCTTAACACAATTCGTTTTCGCACATTTTTCTGGTCTCAAATGAGGGGACCAATTGCTACAATAAATTGAACATTCCGGGAACTTGGGGACTAATTGATTTGTTCCACGAATATATGGAAAATTTGATCCAAATTTTGTTTTAGATCATAAATTTTGATTGAAAATCTAGTAAGCGCCTTTGCGTTTTTTCATAAAACATCAACTGAATCGGATCAGATCAAGCATCAAGGAACACAGCTAATTGTTGGAAAAATGATTAAGGGATTGTCTGATAAGATTCCTTCGGGAAAAAGTAATAAACAATTTATTTCCGTGATTACGTGAGGTTTGATGTGAAATCCCAACAGAATCACGATGATTGACAAACAAATCGAAGGGATGATTAAGGGACAATATATGATTACCAATTTTTTATTTTTTTATTATGCCGGTTTCGAGTTCACCTTCAACAGTATAAGACACTTGTAACAGTTATTCAAAATCTTTTTTTTTAATTGGTTAACTGTTGTGAACAGTTGGACCCTTTTACTATTAAGCGATATATGCACCCGCTTAGTCTCATTTCTGTGATTCCTGAAATCGGCCATAGTGTAGCGGTATTTTGACGATCAAAAATTTTGTGCTTTAAAACTTGTGTGGAACTTTAAAACCCAAAATCATTTTGTTTTAATCTGGTTACCTGGTTTGAACAACTAAACTCTTTCAATATTAAGCGATATATGTCCACACTTGGTCACATCTTTGAGATTCCTGGATTCGGCCATAGTCTACAGACATTTTGACGAATAGTATAGTTTTTTTTAATTTACTGGTTTAAAAATTATTGTGGTTAAATTTTTACTTGGTGAACTATTCCGAACAGCCGAATCGGTCCACTATTAAACGATTAATGTCCACACCTGCGTAGCAAGTATTTTGAAGAATATTTGAATTTTTATGTTCTAAACTTGTGTGGAGCCACCCCAAAACTATTTATTTAAATTTGGTTAACTGTTTTGAACACCTCAAGCCTTTTGAATAGCTCAAGAATTAATTTTTTGAAAACCCTAACCTTTATGCCCTAATTATAATGATAATATTTGATCCGAATATCTGCATCAAATATACATTTTTGGTGATCTTTTTAATAAAGGTTTGCTATTAACACTTTTTCATTGCTACACATTTTAGTAGTTACACTTTTCGTTAATTCGTGTAGCTACACTTTCACTTATTTATGTAGCTACACTTTTCGTTAAAAAGGTCACTTCGGTTACATGGAATGGTTCAGCGAAAATGTTTCAACGTCTCAAACAAGGTAAAGCTATTGAAAACCATCCTAATCCATATTCGACCGACGCGTTAAGCCGTTTGAACATTGTTCGCTCAAACAACGCATAAAGCTTTTAGTTGCGATTACTGTAAATGAACATATGTAGACCGACATTTTCTATGAATGGAGAACAGTAAACGGTCAAGTATGCGCCACACTTACATTTGTTCAAACGAATCTTCCGAAATAGGTTCCAGAACAACTCTTAGCGTATGTCAGAATTATGGATGCAATTACAAGCCTAAGCGGTATATTGTATTTCCTAGATGTGCCCAGAGGCCCGAAACGTTTTTCAAATCACTTATTTTGGCAACCACTCGATCACGGAAAAATATTGCACTGATAATCGAATCATTCGGAATTGTGACAACTTTGTGGATGGTGGACAAAGAGCACATTAAGCTCTGAAATTGCCTTTGATTAAGCAAATCACTGACACATCAATATGCAATATTAACAACAATTCTAGAATGGGTAAAGCACTTCAATTATGCCATCTCATTTAAGATACGAATGATCTGTATATATGTACATTAAAAGTTTGAGAAGAAGTAAACTGCTCTTCGAAGGCATACTCATTTTATCGTCGGGTGATTTTCGACAAACTCTACAAATTGGCTATAATGGCTTATATACTGTATACAAGCAAGGGGAAATTGTCAAGTATTTATCAAAATAATTCAAGAATTTACTTAATTTTCCGGGCATGCCGCCGCACGTTTAAACGTTGAAAAGTGGCGTGCCAATCGTTCTTCTCCGAAACATCAATCCACAACGAATTTGTAAGGTACCAGGCTTCAGCGAAAAAGATGATCAACAATATCATCGAAGCTACTATTTTATCACTCGCATTTGCAATTATACCATTAACAAAGCACAAAGACAATTGCTACAAGTATGTGAACTAAATTTGAAAAATTTATTTTTCTGATCCGCGATATGTGGCTTGCTCACGTGTTGGAAAATCTTCTTATTTACTCGGGTACGCACCAAACGGAAAAATAAAAATATTGTGTACCCAAAAGCACTTCAATACTCGTATATACTAAACATATTATCGCATTAAATTGCAGAGGACGATAATGAAGTTGTGGGCAACAGGTAGTAAATAAAACGGGTGCTCAATGAAGGCACAATATAAAATAATTTTACCTGTGCTTTATTATTAATCACGAAGTTTATATATGCAAAAATCCGTTGGCGCATGCTTGCTATATTTATGTAACTGAACTGTGGAAATGCCGCTATCCAAAATACCGGTATGATAATCATTAAGTATTACCAGAGCACGGCTGAATGCCATTTGAGTCACCATTAATTTTTAAAGATAACGCATCGGATTTTTACTTGCGACATTTTAACCTTTGTTTAGGGTTATAATAGTATTTGTGGTCTATCTTGGATGGAAAACAGGGTTAGTATCTACCGAATGGTCGGTCTCAGCTGCAACCATCCCACCTATCAAATATAAATTAGTTACATCAATTGTACGTGGATATATCCTATTATTACTTAACAGCATCGGACGATTTTGGAGTAAATAGAGAATCGGTCGAATTAGCTGAATATAATTAATAAACACTTAATCGGATCGATTGTCGCTCCAGGCTTGGTCATAACTTTCAATATTGGTTCTTAATCGCCGCCAAATGGTATAGTGGTTAAAGCTTTGGCGTTTGGATCGGGAGGTACCGCGTTCGAATCTCAATAGGGACAGGATGCAAAGGAAATTTTCATCAACAAATTACGATTTATGATGAAAAGGAACACATTTATGAGCCTCTGTCGGAGTGCAAAACTCATAGGCCGACCCATCTTCCATGCAGATGGTAATAAAATCGGACCTATATCCGTACGTCCTCGAATTGGCCAATACCGGCGTAAGGGTAAGGACGTAAATAAGCAAACCGCGAAAGAGTTGAGAGAGCCTTGGCCCCAGAACAGATAGCAGGAAAAAAAATCGCCGCCAATAAGAAAATTTTGGAAATCCGTGGTTCTGAAATCTTTGCTCTCGTTTCTTGTTTCATACAACGTGGACATTTTGAAATAATCGTGTCTTTTATACCGATCGTTTTTTATATTGAGATTATTGAGATTTTATTAGGATTTAAATATGATTAGTTCCAGGCTTCTATATCATAATTTGGATGATGTAAAAATGAAATTTCTGATAAAAATGGTAATAGTACGGATAATGCGAGGAGAATTGTTTTGAACAATGGAAATAACGTGAAACTGAGCAGGTAGATTATGCAGGCCAATATTTGGATTTGCGGTAACTTTGTAATTCAATGCGTTATAGTTTCTTCTAACTGCTGCATATCTTTCTTGCTCTTGATCGGAGGAAATCGCTTAACAAATTTAAGTAATAACGCATACCTGGTTGCATATTTTTCGTACTTTGATAATCTACTGACATGAATATGGCAGACTTAATTTTACTCGTAAACTCCAAATTTGTCGATCTCTGTTTAGATGTCCAACACGATAACACGTTGATCTTATCGAGTTACTTTTCACCTCAAAATTTCCATGAATATGCCAAAGTTTCGAATTGAAATAAAAACGGATTTACTTGTGTTCCCGATGGTAACGAAAAACATCGAGTTCATGAAAATAATTGGGGTTTGTTAACATCGGAAGAATGTAATTATTTATGATTGCAGTTAGGATTCGGTACATTATGTAGAATATTGGTAAGTCACCGTTCGGCTTACTGTTCTTATTTAAGAGATGGATCAACTTCATTTTCTGGATTCGAACCGCACCTGGATGAGCTTTAATTTGGATGTCAATATTAAACGCCCTAGTGTATTCTAAAGATTCATTAAACTGATCTAAATCACTTAAACATGCCTAAAGACCCGAAGTTTCACTGTAGGACCGTTTTGGCTTCTTCAGAACACGTCGGAGAACCCGAAGCGAGTTGCAAGTTATCCGCGACAAACAATTATAATTAGAATCCAGTGATTTATTGAAATGTGCACTACTAACCAAAACGAAAATGTTTACTGATTTTTAACAATGAGGTTGTGGTGTAGTTTTAGAAAAGTTGTCAAATTAATTTTTTTAACAAATTTAATATAGAGGATATTAAAAAATGGTATTAAAGATTTATTCTATTAGGTAAACATTTATTCTAGCAAAATTACAGACTAATTTTAAATCGAACAAAGCTTTAAAAAACATCCACAAAGCATCAAGCTTTCATTTGAAATAAATAAAAATAAACAAATTCCAAAAAATTTCGAATTTAATCGAAAAATGTTTTCGGCAAAACAATCGAGCATTAAAGCACGAACATCATACACAAAAAAAATAGGCCGGACAGTCCGGCTTTCCAATAACGTGCATTAATCCGTCGGATTGCATAAAAACTCAAAATTAATCGAATCCAACTAGAATCCCGCATCAAAAGCACTTTACAAAACATTTCAACACTCATAAAAAATTTGCACCCATAAAACGATTTTTTTTTTACATCAAACAAAATCACAAAAATGGCTCACAACTAAACTATAAAAAACTTCGTGATAGCGCGCCCGCAATTTTCTTTTATATTTTTCATAATTTTTTTATATTATATTTTGTATTTATAATATGTATATTTTTTTTAAATAAATTTTTTCACCAACACTGAAAAAAAACGTAACAACAAAATCTAAAATTCCATGGAAAAATCTAACAAAAACACTTTTCCAAATGACCTCGCTAGCCTTATATAATGGCTCGTATCGTATATCGCGGAGAAAAAACAGACAAAAAAAATTTGTTTTAAAGGAAAATACAACAAAAATATAAAAACACGATATAATTCTATAATATCTATTCTGGCCTGAATATTACGTCTTTAAGCTCGTTTCTTTTTTTAAAACCCGACATCAAAATTCTATAGAATACAACATTTTTTTTTTATTTTATAGCTTTTTCCACCTTTGTGTTGTTAGAATATTGGAAAACTTATATGAAATAAAAAAAAATTGTTTTTGTCATGCACCAGAAAACAAAAAACCCAACTAAGACAACAAATCGCAAAAAGAGAGACAGAATATATAGCACTTTTTGTTACGAAATGAACCTATTATCGAAAGCTTTTCTGTTTTTAAGTGGGTGGTGCGATTCCCGGCTACACCCGGTATAAAGTTTTGACTTTTATGATTTTGTACAGCTCAAAATTTAAGCACGAAATAAAAACAACACATTTCAGTGAAGTGTAATATTATACGAGAAACACAAATGTCACAAAAGCTTATCAATTTTTCTATATTATCGGACACTAACCTAACCCAAATTATATAAAATAGTAATTTTACACTTGTCCTGTATGGATATATAACTTTTATGAACCCTTTTAATATTACCCACCACTGAACTAACATTGAAATATGATACGTATGTATATATAATAACTCCTCCCATGGTGCTTTACAAAATCGACCAATCCGAAACATTGTAGGGCGTTATACAATTCATAAACTATAATTTATATTGTAAATAACATCAAAGTGAACACAACAAAATACTACATATACCTTTCTCAGTTTCTTCTTTTTCCATCTTGTTCACAGTGTGTTGTTGTAGTTCGCTTGTTTTATTGTATTTCTTAGTTCTTCTTTACTTCTCTTTATTGTATTTTGTGTTTCCCTATTTCGGAAAAAAAAACTCAAACTTCATCGTAACAGTCACTAGTCTTTCACGCACTTTATTCGTGGTTGGTCGCGCAAAAAACCTAAAATTATAGAAATTATAAATTTTTTTTAATTTTACCATTACTATTATTATTAATCATTTATTTTGTTTCTTGTTCGTTTGCATTATTATTATTATCATTAGTTTTTTTTTTTTGTTATTATTACACAAAAATATTTTCATTATACTGAACACAAAATAAAACAAATTTTCGGGTTTCACCAAAAAATAAAATATTTTAGAACTAAATTTTTTTTTATTATTAAAAAATTCTGATATGTTGTGTGTGTACCGCGGCGAATGATGATGATGGTTTTTAGTTTACTCACAGTATAATTTCGATTTGAATAATAATACTTCTTGTGTGCGCTATTTAGTCGTCGTCGTCTTGATATGAAATTACTATTCAAATTATAATATTTTTTTGTTTTGGTTTTCTTTTATTTTATTATATTATCATTAAATGTAGTTTAATTTAAACGACTATTATCAATAATCATCATCAACAAAACAAAATAAAAAAAACGTAAAATTATCAGTGAATTAGCAAATCAAGATTTAATTATTAAAATAAAATGTGCTTGTGATAAAAATAAAAGAAAATCGCGGATTTATAATTAAGTGAAGTGCGTAACGATTACGGTTTAAACTGAAATAATTTTTAAAAAAATTTAGTGAGTGATCATTATATGAAAATTATTTACAAAAAGTTCCTATTAAGTGTTTTAAGTGATTTAAAATTTTTGTAGCATTAAGCAAAACCGTCGGACTTGGTTTATGTAAAATATAAAATTTATCGATAATAATTAAGTGAGATTGTTTTTTATTTAAGTGTGCTTGTTTATTTGTTCAAAGTGAAGTTAAGTGTGCTTGGTTTAAAATTAAGTTGATTTATAAAAATAAAAAAAATAAAGTTCAATTGATATTATACTAAAGTGGTAAAAGCTACTCGAAAACACGGTGCAAAATATATTCGATAAAGTGGCCTCAATAGGCGCCAACACGTTAAACTTTACAGATTTGGGGAGCCCCTACGAGGGCCCCCCTAGTACCCCACAATCAGGTATGGATGCACCTGATGCACCACACACCCCAAAATATTTGGATGGTGGAACAACGACAACAACCGGGATACCCGGTAAATCTGCATTTGTTGAATTACAACAGCACGGGTAATTATTTTATTAATATTTTATGGTGTTAGTTAGTGGCTTAGTGAGTATAAAGTGGTGAATTCGAAACTTCTAGTTTGATGTGCCGTAGTAGTTCTTCAAGCGAGTTAGTTGAGTTTGTAGTTAAACAAAATTATCATTCGTCTGTTTACATCGATGATAAACAAAAGAACTTTATTTCTGATGTTTTCTGTTAGTAATTTTGTTTTAAGATTTAAAAGGGTCTCTTCTCTGGTCTTAAAACGTAACATAGCTTGAACTTATTTTAATACTGCTTAAACATTTTCTGACGACAGACGAAACCCTAAGTAATACAAATCAGGTTTGCGTACATTTTACTCATTCCTTATTCGAAATTTTATGGATATGCGTTTAGTATGAAATATTTCTGCCATATTAAAGACTGTTAAGTGGGAAACCCCTCTACTACTACACAATCAGCAAATTTTATTTGGGCAGTATAAATTTTTTTAATTGTCGAGTGAAGAAGTGAAAGAACATTTAGTTACAGTTGCCAGTTCACGAAATCCAAACGAGCAGGGTGTCCAGAAGTGCTGACAGTAAAAAGAGAGAAACCGAATAATGATAAGAGTACAAGACTAGAAAAAAAGAGGACGTTTTTAAATAATTGATTTTTATTTATTTTATTATCCAGTATCGTATAAGGCTTCTTGCCCATTTAAATTTTTAAATAATGACTAGCAGACTTCAGTTGCTAAGCTTGATTACTAATTTAAAAAAAAATTATTTAAAAATTCATGATGGTTCTTGTCGTCCTGGATTAAGTAAAAAAACTCAAATTTTATACATAATATGGCGCTCGTCAGTTCATTGACTATTCACCAAACTGAAAACTCGGTCCACATTCGCATTATGACCGGCAATGGCAAAGAAGTATTCACAAATTTTAAGGATTTTGGAACTGCAACAAAAAATTCCATCCCCTTTTCGTGTGAAAGTTTTTCATTAAAAACTTATGAGAATCGTGATATGTTTCATCACTAAAAATTCGACAGTTTTTGATATTACAGTCCACTCAGGTTCCTTCGTTAAAGCCATCCACTTAAATGTAGAAAATTCTAAATGTGTGGTCGATTGTTTTAGATAATCTAAACAATTCTTGTAAATTTCAATGACATTCTTTTTAAACGCCAAACATTCATTAACTACTTCTTAATTTTTCCTTAAAACGTTTACACTTAATACAGGCAAAAAGTTGTTAATTATCCTTTCCTCTAGCGCTTCATGAACTGCTTCCAAAATACTCATTATTTCACGCAGTGAACTATGTTCTTTTTGTATTTTGTTTATATTAATGTGGAAAACCTTTGCCAATGAATGTAAGAAAAACAAATTCGCCTCATTTAAAGGTTTATACAATTTCAATACTCGTTCGATGGCAAGAAACAGTGACAACCAACGAGCCTTAGACGAACTAAGAATAGTTTGATAATCCGTTTCGAGAAAATCATAAAACCCCTTAAGCTTTTCCACACGTACTGTGAAATATGAAAAATGGTCATACAACTTCCCAATAATTAGCTCAACATCGACTGGCCATAAATCCGTGCCAACATTTGTGTTACAGTTGACACCGCCAAAAGCAACACACTTGCGTTGTAGATTAAACTTAGCGTTTTCATTTGTTACAGAGTGAAGTTCACTAAGCTTGAATGTCAACCCAAATTTACTAAAATATTGGATTAATACAGGGAATATTTTAGTCGGTCCATGATTGCTACCATCCGTACAGACCCCTACGTTTTTTATATTACTGTTTTCAATTGCGGTTTTAATATTTTTTATCGCCAACGGAAATAATCGTTGCGCACTATCGCTTGAGTTTTTGTCCTGACACTAGAAAGTTTTGACGCAATTTTGGAATCTTTAAAAAGCAATGTGTAAAGTTTTGTTGAACAGTCCGTTGACCAAAAGTTGAAATGATGATGTACTGTATGGTACGCTAATGTTGCTTCACAAGTTGATACCAAATCGTCTTCTTTTGGTACTACGAAAAATTGTGTTAACGACTGTGAAATCTTTACAGAGCCGACATTGTAATTATGTTTTTTTTTTTATAAAAGATGTTGTTCCATATCTAGTTTATCTAGCTATCTAGTTTATTGATATGGTCGAATTACACGTAGTGCATATTACTTCATTGCAATTTTTCATTAAATTGGTATTTTATTTTTTGGTTTCGGTTTGCACTCGCCAAACAGGGTTTATATTCGAATAGTATATAAATCTAAAGTAATTCACTTTAACTTTAATAATTTTATTAACATAAAACAAAAACTAACCTTATTTCATAAAAAAATGCATACTACATTAACATGATATGTCAAATCTTACCCGATAAACACTAAAATGTTATTTTTTGCCATGAGCAATTCCAATGCCCGTACAAAAAGTGTTTTTGTAATAAAAACTTCATATTTATCTTTTCGTTTCAAATAAAATAATAAAATAGAGGACGGACCTAAAATAGAGGACAAAAATGTTTATCGATTAAAAAGGAGAGAGGACATAAAGAGCGAGTCTCCAAAAGAGTACATGTCCTCTAAAACGAGGATGGATGGTCACCCTGCAAACGAGGAAATCATTTGTTTCTAAATATTTCTATGTCAAAGTGTCTTGAAAATTTTGTAAGAAAACAAAAACGTTAAAATTTTACCAACCATTGTTCATAACAGATTATTTTCGTACCAGAATCTAATACTTGCGCAAATTTAATTTAGAAATCTTTTAATATATAAATCATTACAAAGGCAAATTTAACAGTTTTAATAGAGTAAGTTTGCTAATATTTTTCAATTCGTTAAAAAATTCCCGTCGTTTTTCATGATTCCTCCTCAAGTTTGGTAATTTCTAAAACATTGTCAACTGTAAATTTTTTTTCTGGTACTAGAAATATAAAAAAAATTTTAAATTTTTGTTTTCTTTGTCAATAATTGTTTATTTATTCATGTATCATTGCGAGCGCAAGTTCTCCAAGTAATTAATCGTAAACTTCGTAATACCTGTTAAGTCATGATTTTCAACCGTGTTTAGTTGTTTCAATAATCTTCTAATATATTGATATTGTTCTACCTCCCTGCCTTACTAATTTATTGAAAACTGCCTGGTAACTTAACCAATTTGTACGCAACCAGTGCCACAAATATTGATTATCACGCTGATTATTGACGCTTGATATGTTGTGGTTTAGTTCTAGTTCTATAAAATGACACAAAGGCGCTTACTTAGATTTAAAAACAAAACTTTTCATAAAAAACAATAGTTGAATAATTTTGTTTTGTTTTGCATATTAAATGAGAACTGATTTGGATGACAATATGTGCGATGAAAAGCAACAAATTTATTTGAATACAAATATGGTCTCAATACACATCATTTATCTGAATATCAAACAATGCTGGGTGTTTTGCTGTTTAGGTATTTTGAACTGGGATTAAACATTTTCAAATTGGCTATGGGTTTTAGTTATGTAAGCGCAACACGCTTCCATCTTTTATATTTTTATCGAACGTGTCTAAAATATTAATTTAGTCTATGGTTTGCTATATCGCAATTTAACCATAGACTATTGAATTTAATTCAATCCATCTTATAAGAAACAGCTTAGCACTAGAATACTGAATATTTCAAAACTTATCGCTTTAAAAACATCATTCCAGTAGCATTGTTCTAGTTTTCTCTGAGAATAGGGACGAGGAGGAGATAAATACTTACATAATCGGCATACTGTGATTTTGATCACTTTTATCTCATTAGAGAAATTTTTTTGGAACCAAAATTAAATAGCGACACATTTTTCAGATTAATTTCGATGGAAAATAAGAAGAAAAACTAAACTTTCAAAATATTGACAAATAACTAGACGTACTAAAATTTGCAACGGAAAATCAAGCAAAAGTAAACCGAATTCGGGACTGCAAAATATTTTCTACCGGGAATTGGCGGTTATAAAAGTTGCTCGCGAAAGGGATATAACATACACATTTTTTTTGTTAAATTGATAAATTTAATAACCGAAAATTGCTTAAAACGTTTAACAATTGAAAACCGTCAATTCAAAATATACATTTTGGGTATCTAGATCTACCTCAATTCAGAAAATGGAAATCCATGTTGCTCATGTAGGGGCTGTAAGAATTAACATAATCAGATCCGAATTGGAACAGAAACATTAAACGTAAGATTTTCGATTAAAGGTGTTGATAACTCATAGTAATAACCTAATTAAATGTCATGAAAGATTTGTTGAGCTTCCAAACCTAGAAATGGTTTGGCAGTTTCCATTATTATTAACGGTGATGAATGATATTAATAAAACTATTTCGAAAATACTGACTTAAGCCGTGTTTTAATATTGGAGCACTATCCGGTGCCGAAGGGAAATTTCTACTGAAACTGTAGCTATTTATTCACTGGCGTTGCTACATCATAAAAATGAAAAAAATAAATTCATCCATAAAACAAACATTTAACGACCTGAAATATACCAATTAACATATATTTTGTCATGACGTTATAAAAAATAAATTCTCTTGCTGCGTTTTAAATTTTTATTGTAAGATTAAGTGTCTAATGGTTTAAGGGTTGTACAAAACAAAGAAAATTTAAAATTTTCCTTTGAAATGGATAGCGCTCCCGATAGCGGCCGATAAATTGGTAGAGCAAGATATTTTTTATCGATTTTTAACGAAAATGTTGAATGAAAAATCTTAGTTTAGAATTTAATAAATTAATTCTATGCAAAAATAGCGCGCTAAATATATAAGTTTTGACATAGATAATTGGGTGCTTCGGATACACTTATCGGACGCTAATATAAAAACACGGCTTTAGTAACATTTAACGGTTTAAGCCAGTCTCGCGGTTTTCTCAGTAATTTAAATCTTTTTAAAATCATGTGCGGGAATAAAAATCTACAAATTGATTGAGCCGCATCGGTAAATCTAAAAAAATTAATAAATTTTAATGAATATTTTTAATCGAGGACGTATATTAGATCGAAACCAACGAAAACTTTTAAATTATAATAGAAAAAAATATACGATAAATGGGATCACGAGTACTGTAGGTATCTTGGTTTCAAACTACCATACTTGTGTACCAACAAACTCATGTACAACGGCGCTCTCAAAATCTATTAACTTTGGAACTGATGCTGGGACCTTATTTAATTTGCTTAGTTCGTCGTCGAGGATTCCATTCAAAATTTTCTTAGACCTTAACAATTTTAGAAAAATATTTGTCACTACTTAAAAATTGAGAGATGCGGTTCTTATATTACTAACAACACGTTCCCTCATTTTTTCAACTATATGCTAATATGCTAGCCATATTCTGCAAGTGTAGTCAAAAGTACCAATTAGGATTTGATGTTCTTCATTTTTGCATTTATTAAATCCTTAATCTATGAAATGTTTTCAATGAATTATAAGCCCTTCTGCCTAACCAACTTTCTTGATTCTTTATATTTGGTTTTGTAATTACTAATGAAATTGATGTGACCACATATATTTTGGGTGAGAAGAGTGGTATGTTCTATGTAGCTTGATATTGAACACATGATATATGAAATAAAACATTAGATCTTGTTATTATTATTATAATTCGCTATATTAAAATGTTGATACCATATGTAAATGCACCAAGTATTACAATGGGTTTGTATTGTTTGTTCAGAAATCTGATGAAATTGTTATTTTGATAAAGTGATTCAACATCCCATTAATTCTAAGCTACCAAACAATTTTTGATTAACATCAATATAAATTATTAATCATAACTGTTTCATTAGAAGAGCAATTAAAAAAAATATTTTTACGCATTTTATTGATGGACAACCTCTCGTCCAATATTACGTTTAGTAAACTGTTTTACATCAGTTTAGAATGTATGAAAAACAGGATCAATATTCGGTTGTTGCTGCAGTTGCTCTAACCCAACACACCATGACAACAAAAAAGGTGAATTAAACGAGTGCTCGCAATTGTTATATTTTTTTCTAAATTATTTCGGGCTTTTCACTAAATTGAATTTGCTATTTCATGTAAAGTAGATAACGTGTACTTAGCGTATCATTTGTTCAACGCTAAGACAAACTGCAAACAATTTAGGAAATAATAACATTATGGCAGACACTCGTTTAAATGTATCTTTTCTGTTGCGACTCAATGAGCGCATCGAATTATTCGATTTTGGAAAACGTCGAAAATCAATATTTAACTAACAATTATTTGAACATTATATTTACGAGCATTGCAATTATGACCTATTCTTTTAACAACATGTCAGTATAATGTTTATAAAATCGGAGTGTTCCATTTAGTCAAAAACACGTTTTCATCGAAATGTACTCATTTTAATCTAAAAATTGTCTAATGTCATATGCATTTATAGCTATACTATTTTTATTCTTCTGACCAAATAAAGTTTACGGTGTCAGAACTTTCTACTTACCAGTTGCATATAGAGAATAGACTCTCAAAATAATTTTTAGTTGTTATTCATTGTATTTCGTTTAACATCACTATTTACAATAAATTAGTTTAGTAAAAAATTAGCCTTTATTTATTTATATTTAAATAAAACTAGAATATCACTCTAACGAAAGTCACGTTTTTTCAAAAATCCTTAAATAAACTCTTCAAGTCAGTCTGATAATCTGTGTTCCATACATCCGTTTCTAGATATCCTCTTCTTGCCTCTTTATATGTATTTCGATTTGACTGGAACCTTTTTCGTTCAAGAATACAACGTTACAATATTAACTAAGCACATGGCCTCAGCAAACACCAATCGACATTAATACGGCGGCCGTACATCATTTTTTAATCTACCTACACTAGCAACTTGACCAATTCATGAAACATTGATGTTTATCTTCAGGTTAACACGTAGAAAAACGACGTTTTTGAACTTCATCGTCTAAGATTTTCAAGTTTAGAGAGAATTAAATTTCACAAACTTTTCAAATGTAAAAATACTGTTTGTGGTGAGAATATTTTTATAATTATTATTCAGAAATTAATGGCATTTGTGCCAATGAACGTTAATGCAAAGCAGCCGCAGCGTTGCTCACAAAAAGCCCATTGCTCGTGTTCCCGGTATGATTGATAAATTGATAAATCTTTGAGAGTTCTACTGTTCCAATTCCTGAGTTAGACACTATGCACGTGTTATGATCCTGAATTCATGATATTTTCGTTACAGTCTCATTGAAGGAATTTGAATGGAGAATCTTACGACGTGCAAGATTTGATTAAATTAAGGGTCTGGGTAGTGCCCAGATGATTAGTTAACCTAAATTTTTTTTTTTTTAAATTTTTTTTTTTAAAGAAAGTATTAATTGTGAAAGTATTAACTCCCTTTTCATTCACGTACACACCACCCATTCACACTATTACAATATACCACCTGCGCATTGCAAGCTCCATGTCAACCTGTAGATTTAAATTTCTAAGAATTTCTAAGGCAGACACGCCGATTGCTATAAAGCCTAAATCTAAACAATTCATTATAAAATATTTCACGGTTTTATAACGAAAATACTCATAAAGCTTCCCAAATTTTATTTTTAAACATCTTAATCACAAGCCAAAGCAACTTGTTATTTTACTTTACCAGCACTGTGTAGTCACTTCACTAGCAATTGGCCACTGTACTAATGACACTAATATTTTACTAATTAATATTCCTTATTGCACGATTGTTATTAAAATATAACTTGCATAATTATAATCATGTTTGTCTACTTACTTGCTTGGCCATTGTTTTCGAGAATGTCTGTTTAAGCGCGTTTTGTGCTGAATTTAATTCCTTTACTTTCGCATTTGTATTCCTGCCTTATCCAGTCGTGCTGAATAACACGATTGCTTTGGCTATTCAATCAAGAATTCCCCCTTTTTTAGAATACTGTAGGTTATTTTACCCTGTATATTTCTAATTTAATATGATTTAAAAAATTTAGAATTTCGCGTTCAACGAATTCCGTCACTCGGCCACCGTTTAAATTTTGAAGTTTTGGTTTTTGGAAACATTGTAATTTGTAATTTAAAAAAATTCGCCGTAAAGCCGAGAATTTTGATCATTGTCGGGCGCTAAAATATTAAGGATCTTGAACGCATCAATAGTTATGTTGAGTTGAAGTCGCTAATTTAAAAATTCATAAATTTAATTTTATTCGTGCATAATAAACCCTTACGTATATTTATATGTCCTGAAAATTCTTTTTTATTTGAAACATACATATTTGTAGTTTAAAATTTATAATACACATTTTTTCACATTAAGAATGAACAATTTTCACTGCCGCCATTTTGAATTTCAACTTTAGTCAATCCCTATAGCTTAGTCGAGTTTAAAATAACTTAACGAAAACTTAACTCTACTCTGTTTTCATGAACGCTAACTGCAACTCACACCACTTTCACCTCTGCATAGAAACAGAATAATTAATATTCCTGTAAATTTCATTGCCAATGGGCGCGTTCAGGACCGCTAACTGTTGGCATCATGATTATTGAAATCGTCGCCAATTTGATTTCAAAATTTCATAGTACTAAACATTTTCATAACGTTGGATTTGATTTTACTCAACATGTTTCCTACTGTTGGGTGCTCTGAACACGCCCAATGACCCGCTACAGAAGATGATATATTGCAGCCAATAAGTGGATGATGATGCGCTATAGATGATGTTGTTGTAGGTCATCGTGAATTTATGAGCCGCTGTATATGCTTCTGTGAAATTTGTACGCCACTAGATATTAAAAATCGTCTCTGATTATGTGGCTCTAGTGTTACCAACATCCAATATTTTTATTATTTACACTGGAACCTCAAACCCATAACACTATTTATTGTAATTTGATATTTTTTCGAATATCACAAACATTTCTTAAATTTAAAAATACAAAATGCATTCCTCACCATGTCATGGATGCATTTTGTTTTTCTTAGACTACTTGATTTAACAATTAAACCAATAATTTTATTTTGCATTAATGTAGGAAACCTGTATTGTGGAATGCCCACAAGTTGAAATTAACGTCTCTCTTGGATGTCCGCTCATGAACTTGCTTGTATCTTTTGGTTTTCATAGTCCATAATGGGTTTACGCGTTCAATGAGAATATGTGAATATAGTGTCAGATTATTTCTAAATGTTTAAAATGGATGGAATGTTTTAAACATGTTTTAAACAAAGCGGTAAGTTTTAAACATTTTGTTTTAAACAAGAGTTTACAACTAATTTTAGTTCAAATCTTAAAAAATTTAATGCCTGATACTTCAAATACATTTATAAAATTAAATAAATATTACCACAAAATCCATACTCATCAGTCAGATTCAGTTAGTATCATTGGCGCATTGGCCTCAGTTTTCGGTTCTCTTTTTTTGGTTCAATGATTTAAATATTGTAACTAACTTGGCAGCCTTTTCGTTTGATTATTTACATTTGAAGTGTTTGATTTTCGGAAGATTACATTCATGTCTCGTTTGCCGAGTAAATGCCGTTCTAATGTGGGATTTTCTGAGTTTCTCTAGCGAAGCAATAATTTTGCTTATTAATTTCGCTGAATAAATTATATTTACAAAATAATATTTTTAATTACGTGATGTGTCATGGTCAGTATCTAGATCTACAACCAAGACATCTACAGGTTGTCTTAAGTGCGTGCATTTTTTCAGGTGCTCGTTTATTCTGATGACTAAACCAGGGGATTCCATCATGAAATGGGAAAAATTTCCCAATCGGAACACAACTTACATTAGAATTCTTTGCATTATTCGAATACTTCGCCAGAGTGGATGTTAAATCATGTTTTAAATTTGTTTTCAAGTTTGCTAATATTTGTGTCCCTACTAAAATAATAATTCCGAATTAATTTACCCAGTCGGGATTTTTCCCCTAGTAGAGGAAACAAAATAAAAAATAAATTAAAAAGTAATCGAAGTAGCCGGCGAAAAATTTGAATAATATAGAGAACTCCAAAGGTAACCATATCCCGATTGGGAAAACTTCCGTCGATTTCAAGTACAAGGCTCCAGATATGAAACCATCAATTGAGGTAATAGGAAATTTGGGCAAAACAATCGTCGTTAGGCCATAGTATTAGAACTAAATTTTTAGATCTTCTCATCAACTTCAGTGAACTAACGCCAAATACTGTTTTTGTACCATCAGTCATTATTATTTGTAAATGGTAATCAACCACGAAGCTCATTGCTCAGGAGCAAGATAATCATTGAACTAAAAATTGAATTGCAAAAAATAACACCGATTTTTAGAAGGAACTTTCCAAAACTTTATTTAACGAACACTGTTCGTTTGAAGCCTTGAACTGCTAGAAAACGAACAGAAATAACTACATAGTTTTGTAATTAATACAAAAAAAGTCAAATCGCTTTTATAGCATTAGAAGAAAGTTAAGTAAAATACTAGAAAATGGCAAATGCTGTAAAAGGAACGAAAATAGAGAAAAACGATTTAATTCATACATTCAAAATTTGTTTATGCAGAAACTCATACTAGAGAACTTGTGGGAACTTTGGTTTCTTGCTAATGACGTCACTTTATGTCGACAACTTCTTTTTTACTATGTTTTTAATACAACAACACAAAAACTCGTCAATTCTATTCGTTGAAACTCACCGATTAAGGAAAATTTACGATGGAAATGAACGTAAACCGTCGATATACCGTTAGTTCATCATTTAGCTAATATGCCCGTGGTGAAGATGGCTTTGGGTAAACATGCTGCACATTTAGACCTGTATCGTGTACGTTCGTTTAGTTCTCGTTCTTTTTGTATTGAGAAATTTTACGAACACTGACAAAACATTTCGTAATGAAAATATGTTTAAAACAATATTTAAAACATGTTTTAAACATATTTTATTTGATTTGTTTTAAACAAAAAACGTGTTTACTGTTTTACAATAAATGGATGAAATGAATAATGGCACTTCATTTTTTACTAGGCTAGACTTATTCTTTTATGATAGTTTAATCTTTGTTCAAGGGTCTCTTTCGCTACCTATAGCCTTTATTAGCTGTCAAATAATTCTTGTTACGCTCTAAGCATTTTTTTTTTTTTGATGTAGAGAGGTTTTTGAATTTTGAGGACAATTGTGTTTAGTAAGGGTAAGTCAAGGATTTGGTGAAACACCTTGAAAGATAAATAGATTTGGTGATTATATCTGGGACAAGTGTTAGAAATTTAAATTTTAATTTTATGCTTTTCCGACTCTGTTTTTGATGAACTCTAAAACAGCAGATAGGAAATGTTAAATTTTGGCGTTTGCTTGCATCTTGAACGAAAAATTATTTTTGCAATACTTAGTCGTTAACCTTTTACCATATTCAATTCGTTGATCCCAAAACTGACAAATTTAATAAATTTTGTTAAAATATTCTCCGAAATTAGAAATGCATTAAAATTTTAGTTTAAATTTGGCTATATAATTAGAAAAATTTCTTTGTGTGGCCAAAGTTAATTTTTTTTTACCTAAAACGATACTTCACATGGCTAAATGTTGCGAGAAATAATATACATATTTGGGAACATGTTTAGTCCGAATTTGATTACATAAAGTGTATAGATGACACCAATCTCTCTGCTATATATGAATGCTACTTTGTGCCTAATATAATTTTTACGACTACATGACCAACTCATTATTAGCTGTATATTGTGTTTTACCACCAAAGTGATACTCTTGCCGTATTTCAGTATAATTCAATGAATTTGCTTATACCGAAAAGTATAAAGCAACTAATTTGTTTGAACGAGTGTTGAGTGTTTTGGTGAAGTCGGGGATCGAATAGGTAATTTTAACGATAACACTAAAACTTCTTTGCTGTATAAAATAGTGGAACATATTAGTTTACTGTACTCTTCATCAGAGTCAGCACTATCATAAAAGAGAATCTCTTTTATACCCAGAGGAAATTTCGAAATTGTTTTGGAGGCACTCGCTCTAGGGGATTTGTGCTTGAGCCGATTTTTTTTTATCTAATTGTTAGTCTAACTAATTTATGGTTATTTCGTACCATGCATGTAATTTAGTTCTATTCTCCAAGCTTTGGTCAAATTTATCAGTAGTCGTTATGAAATAGAAGTTATGGAAGATGAATGACAAGTAAGAACCACCCATCAATTATACAAAATAAGTTATGAAATAAATTAGAATTACTTATAGGAACAAAAAGTAAACTGTTTTCTTCAATTTATAAAGCCTTGCTATTCCGCGTTGGATTCAAGCTGAGCCGACATTCTCAATTAGTCTGCAAGGATTTTGTGACGCTCCTGAAAAGGCACAAAATAACATCACTTTCATCAAAAACAAAAGCAGCACCAATTAAAATGATCCCGTTACTAACTCGGTTTGAATTGTGTGATTTCCTTATATTGCCATACTGCAACAATTGATGAAGATTTCAAAGGTCGAAGTAAATTTCTGGACAGATTCCATGATTACACTATTACGAATTTGGAGGTACCCTCACAAGAATAAAAATTTCGTCACAAATAAAATCACCGATATTTAGAGAAAAACGTCTCTTCAGCCCAGCGACGGCTTATAAGCTGCTTTTTCAAAGGGAACTGAAAGGGCGTTAGGATACGAAAACAAAATAATCAATCAATCAATTAATAGGTATCCGATGGGAACAAACTTTTCAGATCGTCAGTGGATATCGACGCTTCCTTAGAAGTTATGTAAAGAAGTAAAATGGTTACGTTTCACAAGGTATAGGCCACTATGGCTATTATGTAACGGGGTACAAAATTGTTGCATCCGTTATCAAAAAAGATATCAGAGGCCATGAACTAATGTACTATTACCTGTTATCGTTTCCCCAGCTCATCTCATCAGAGAGGTAAATTATTGGTCGTGGATATTTCTGAAAGTTCAAGGTATTCACTGCTGGATTGATGACAGTGATGTTTAAGAAAGGTACACTGCAGGCTCCACACTACTTACCCTCATCATAGTCTCCAAACACAAATTTTACGGCATGTTCAGTTTCTCAGGTAAAATAATAAAAATAGATGAAAACATTTGAGCAGCAAAAATTATTACAAAAATAATCGGTAATTTATTTAAACGTTTAAGAAAAGGTACTAACATTTGCGTATAATATTCAAACAATTCAGTTGAGAAAATTTTTGAAAATTAACCCGTACTATTACTGATGAAAATTAAGAGTCCCAAGAATAAATCAGAAGAATACACAAACACAGGTTTACTTCAAAACGCAGCAGAGCATAGTATCTCAGAATACTATCGCTACACAAACCTTTTCCTTGGTGTGTAAGAAATAAATGCAATACTTCTAGAAATAATAAGGTATCAAACCGCTTATCTAGGAGCTTCAAAACGGGTCACTACATGCAGTGGAACACATCAACACAATTACTCTGATATCGGTACAAACTTCCTCGATCTAGATACCTTCCTCAGCACGACATATCGGAGGAGTTTGGGAAGAAGCAGTGAAATTCATGAAGAATCATCACAAGAGAGTTATTGAGGAAAACACATTATCCTATGAGGAACTGGCCACAGTAGCCCTGATGATCCAAATCGACGATGCTGACTCCAGGTTATTTTTAATATGCGTTCTTTGCACATCCATAACCAATCCTACTGAAAGGCAACATTAGATAAGTTGAACGGAGCTTGGTGCAATAGATTATTCAATGTTTTTAGAAGAAATAGCCATTGGAATATCTATTAAGGAAGGAGGTATAAAATGGAATTCAAATCAAACCAAAGTCAAACATAAACAACAACCTTCCGATCGAAGACAAGAATCGTGCACCAAAAAACTGATTTGTTCAATGAATCATAGAACTACATTCAGGAAATGAAGTAAATTGTTCAAATTTTACAGGACCTATTATATACATTTACTCCACTTCCTTCAATGACAAAGATATTGCAAAAGATTAGCTATCAAAGCCAACTCACAGCAGGTATTCTGGCAGAACTGCTAACGTCAAACCGCTATCAGTGTTTGTACTATGTGTTGCAACCAAAGTAAACGCCTCTTCGGGAACAATAACATCTGAGATTCCTACAAGTTATACCAGTTTTAGTCTTGAATTTAGTAGCTCGTTTTAGCGCGAATTTAGAGCAACTCTGCATAACTGACACTAGCTCTCATTTATGTCATGCAATGAATTATACAACTTCAACACACAGTAAAGGCTCTCTAGACACTTAATGAAGGAGACTTTCAACATAACAGAAGTTACAGCGAGGGGCTGTAACTCGATACCTCTTTTTGGAGAACTCAATATCTCAAATGAAGCACAAATAATCCTGATGAAATCGTAATTTTATGCAAGTGGATGTCATGTGAAGAGAGAATCGATGGATACCGCGTGGTCTTTGAACAAAACCGACTGCTTCTAACATAGGAAAGGTACACCTTGTTCAAACCATTAGCAATCGCAACTGTAGAACGTTCATTTATACAACTTGCAATGGAATACGTAGCAAAAACACGTCATCGTGATCAATATTATATGATGACAAGGCATGAATTTCATTATTGCAAACATACGGATGATATTTAAATCTGCTTTCATCTTCATCCAGCACAGAATGCTCATGCCAGCTTTATTATGACCTTCAAATGTTGAACTCAGGTAAGATCAACAATTGTGAGGTAATGAAGCAAATAACAGCAAGAAAACCTCAAGACACTTGGATTAAACTAAATCATAATAACCGACTATTCTATTTGGAACAAATATAAAACATAATTTATAGAAAAATTCGGTCACTTTATCCTTCCTGTCTGCAGAAAATCTATTGATAGAGTCATCACCAGATAAAAAGATTAAATTAGAAGTTCCTTCACTAAAACTGATATTGGTGGTATGTACAAGTGAATAGCAGAGCTGAAGGATGCCAGCTCACCAATTTCAAATCAAGATAAAAAATTAATCCTCGTAGTTCTGCCTCTGGTAGTGAGAAGTATAGACTACTATGTTCCACTTGCACATTTCCTCTATCGTACAGATCATTTTACATTTAGGTATTTTTGAGGCGATCACTTTTCTGTCAACACTATTTCAGATTTGTCTCCTAAATAAAAGTTCGATGTAGGTAATTTTATTCTAATTCTAGTAGCCAAAAGTTTGCTACACGAAAGCTAAGAAAGATCATGCAGATAGTGAAATTAATGATATGAACAGCACCAATGGTATCCCAGCCGACAGTCAAAAATTCTATACAATTTGATTAAAAATTAAGTTTGATGTCAAGAGATGTAGCAACAGCCTACGCGTAATTTAATAGTATGATTGGGGAAGTTCGAAGAGTTGGCGGAGGTGTAATTTCCAAAATTCTTCCTATTGAAGAACAGTAGCATATATCTATGCTACTTCGAATATTCATAGTGAGATCGAAGACCAACCGGTGAAAACTCGAACACGGCACAATTTAGCATTAAATAATCAAAAATTCATTCTCTCAAAATTTTACCAAACTTACCCCAACGATACTATGAAATTATGCCTGGGTCTGAGCTACATCGAAAAGTCATGGCAAACTTCCGAAAACGACGCTTTCTATAATTTGCATTATAGACGTTTTTGAGTTGATTACTTCACGTTGTTACCACCAAATCTTCATTATTGTCTGAATATTGAAATAGATCTCAGCATTTACGACAATTTTTCGATTGTTCTTATCGAGTTTGTATTACCGTCATGTTTTCGGTTAACTCTAACAGTCTCCCTATTGCTTAATGTTTTTTCTACTTACGAATTCTTACACGTGACTTTTGGATTAATTTAGATTATGTACTGATTTGACACTGAAGAAAAAAAATAGCTATTATTCCAAATATCATTCGATCTATTTTCGAACGTTGTATTGAGCTTAATAATTGTAGTTACTGCTAATTTGGGCCAAGATGTCATTTACGTCTTTAAAATCATATTCAAATTTGATTTAATTAGTCCTTGTAGTAGTAGTAGTATCAGTTTAGCGAGTGGCTCAAGTATTTCTAAAAATCAATCTTCACGGTACCAACCAATTTTGTAAAGGGTTTTATATATAATTATCAGTCATCTAGTCCAAAGTAAAATTCATCGGTTATTCGAATTGTTCTCTTTCATTTTTTCTCCCCTCATAATTTGTACACTTAATGATAATGGTGACCCTATAAATGCTTCGAATTATCAATTTTTCAGTTAAAATTTCATCAATCATTCATTTATAAAGTGTTTTTATTGGATGTCGAAGCTTTTCAAGTAAAATGCTAATCTCAATCAAAGATTACTATAAACTATATGTATTTTAACATCAGACCAAAGTATGTGTATTTCAACTGGTGACCCCTGTAAGAAATCCTAATTAGCATTACAACTTGGCAGACCTTTGAAGATTTTGTCACGATAACTTTTGATGATACACATAGTTTAGTTTAAATAAATTAGGATTAAATAAGATATATTTTAATATTTTTCATTTCTAAATTTTCAGATATGGTGCGATACGAAGTGGATACCAACACTTTGCTTCACAGGGTGGACAAGATTCTGGTTTTCCTAGTCCAAGAAGTGCTTTAGGTTATCCATTCCCTCCAATGCATCAAAATTCATATTCTAGTTATCATTTAGGTAGCTATCCTCCGCCATGTGCTAGCCCACCAAAAGACGGTAAGAAATATTTTATGATTTATTAATATAACATTTTATTTATAATTACACAATTTACAATTATTATTACTTTTACTATACATAAATATTCATATGGGCATAAAAATCAAGTTAAAAATTAAAATGCAAACATTTTCTAAAAAAAATGCATAGTGAAAAATCATAATTTATAATAATAAATTAATTTATATATTTTTTATAAAATTAATGAATTCCAAAGTGCGAGTTGTGATAATTTAGCTTGTGTGTGCATTTTTATAAATTAATAGCCACATGCTGTGTGAATTCATTCATAAAAATATTATGGACATAAATAGAATTTATGTGGTACGCATGTATGTTCGTACATGTAAATAAAATATGCGAATATAATTAAAAATGTCTAATGAATCAAGTGTGTACGTAGGGTGATATAGTTTTGGTATCTCGGCTTGCAAACTGTGTACAATCCGTCATTTTATCGAGATAACAGCGCTCTATATTTATGTTGTTGTTTTTTTCGTAAAAGAATGGTGTTTCCAAAAAGTCTGTGACCCTCCTCCCATTGAATAAATAAAACATAAAATATTAAGAGGAAGGTACTCTGCCACTTTTAGACTCTAGATATTATAAACCTATAAAGTTTATCATTAAAAAAATAAATTTATTGAAAAAAAAATCCAGCAGAGTCATTTTGATTAATTAATCTTTTTTTGGGTAGCTGTAACCCGAGTTGTTTGCAACTTCTCTATAAAAATATATTTGTATACAAATCTTGCACTCAAAACATATTTGTATATCTAAAATATTAACGGTCATGAATCAGAACTCTATATGGATGTTAAAGTAAATAAATAAATAAATAAATAAATTTAATTAACACTCCGCGGCATTGTATAATCCACCTTGACCATTTCTTTCATACTACTTATATTGTTTTTATAAAATACAACATAATTTATTGTTTCTTCGGCCCTAATGATACAAACTCATCCATCATCATTTTATTGAAAATTGTTTTGATTTGCGTATTGTGGTCGCAAAATTTACTTTCTAAAATACGTTTCCCATTTTATATAAAGCTGCGCGGTAGCTGCTATACCATATGTCCGACCGCACTAATTGGTGAAATGGAAATTTTCCCTCCATTCACATACACATTTTGTGTATATTCGGCGGTCGTGATAAAAGTACATTAAAATATATAAAGCATATAATGTATTATGTGAATGTTGGTATATAAAAGGTGGACGAACGGTGTTAGTTTAAATTATTATTAGCTGGTTTTATTTATACAATTCTTTTAAAAAATGGTGCGACTATGTAATTATGTAACGCATCCTGCGAGAAACCATTTTGTTGTTTTAAATATATTCAATATGGTCAATACTTTATTGCATACACTATCCACAGTAGTATGTCCCAAATATGGGTGTTAAGTCGCCTTGTTTTTGCAGTTGTTGTTTTTACTAACCCGCCCAATCCATCTTTAGCCCCTTAATGGCCCAGTATCAGCAATATTGATTTTTTAACCAAAGATTTTTTTTTAACAATTTTTACTTTTGTAATAAAATTCGTATTTAATGGGATGTAATCCAATGATTAGTCCCATGATTGATTAAACCAAGTTATTTATATTAGGTCAACTAGGTCAAGTAGCCTCGTTCTTTGGAGTCGTTCTGGTTTTCCGCGTTGCTTCGTTTTGCCGTATACATTTTTATTTCATCTCTGATGAATTCCATCTGTAGGCTTTTGTTTACTTTTCATATCCCCATAGTTGAATTCTGAAGTTGAATAACGACTCCAAAATTTGTCGATATAGTACCAGCTTATTGTGAATTTCAGAACCTCTACCTAAGAGCTAACACATTTTCTGAACATTATTTGAAGTTATTGTTTTTCTTTTTAACATGATCTTGCCACGTGAGCTTGATCAAGAGTTAAATTATTTGCATAGATTTTGTTTCATTAAGGTTGGTTCACCAACGCTTTGTCCACACCCTTCTACAATACTCCGGTAGAAACTTTCTTCAATTTGCTATATTCCCCATCATGTTTCATTCGAAAGTCTCTGCTGGGTAAGTAAAACCTTATTATATGAAGAGTGTGACGAAACATTAATGGTACGTTATTTCAGGCGTTCGCTACGGATTGGATCGTATTGGATTTTGCAAATAAAATATTCAGTATTTTACATTGTACTCAAAGCCTATAACTTTTCAACAATTCACTATTTATCACTGTTCACACTATTCCACATTAACTGATCACTTTTACTTTTACTTTGTTAAATTACAACTTGCCTCGTAAATCTTTGTGTAGCTCGTATTCCAGACCTCTGTAGCTTATAAAATACTTTTTCAAGTAGAGCCATAAGAGTTTGGCAAGTACTCAAGTCATACCCCAGAGCTTTCTCAACATTCGGGTTCCATTTCACTTCTTCCAATAATTTTTAGAGAGTTACTGGTCGTCTAGCTAGAGATAATCCGCAAACAGATCAGTATTCTTTTTGAGGCTTCTGACCCAGGTCCCATCATCCCTTTTAATAGAAGGCACTTGCGTTTTTGGGCTTTTCAGTTCCTTATGCGCCTCCTCTACAGTAATCAGAATTATTTTTCTTCATTTAGACTTACTAGGTATTTGTTAAACGATTCATTTATAACTTATTTATAAAAAACCGACTTGAGACAATGGGCGCTTTCAGGGCACCCAACAGTTGACAACATGTTGAGTAAAATCGCAGCCAACGCTATGAAAATGTTATGAGATTTTCAAATCAAATTGGCGATGATTTTACTAATCATGATAGAGGACCTGAAAGCGCCCAATGGTCGATTAATTTTCCAAATTGTACGTGTATGTCATTCCTTACTCTAACTTTCATTGGATAGGCTATGTTAAGTTTTTTCTCATTTTGTATAGAGTGGGTGTCGAATTCCAACTGAATAACATTTTTATCGGAACCTGGAGCTTGGAGCTTTCCGTTTTGATTATCATTTCACTGGCTGTCATGATAATGGGTGAGAGATCAGATGCCAGAGATTGTTTTAGAAATGAATGAGATATAACTCTTGTGACATAGACGTTTATTAGGCCCGATATCCTTGCTTTGTTACTGCGTCAAGATGTTGGTAAGTCACCAAATTAAAATTCACATTTTGATGGTTGCTCTTCTGTACCCATCTGTAGATGCTCAATAAGTATTTTTGCTTAATAAGTATGCCTTGGAACACAATATATTGTACCACATCCTTACAGAAAAGTAAGCGTTTGTGTTTAAAATTGATCGTTACAGTAGCGAGTGGTATCGTGTCTTTTTGCATGTTATTTCTTCGTGTGTTTTATTTTCTCTTTTATTAGGAAGACTGATCCCCCTTTTACTTTTTCCGCTGGATGACTTGAATGGTAAAAGATAAAATTTCGGATTTTAATTCGCATTCCAGATTGTTATTTTAAATGTTTTATTGATATTGCGATAGAGTTGCAATTTCTACAGCTATGCAAATATGATATTGTTGACCTTATTTTGGTTATCTAGTAGCTTTGTAGTATCTTGGATGCTGTTTGCAACCTTGATTCTTAGCTGGATTCCAACCTTTAGAATTTACACATTTAACTGGCTTATAATATTTTTTAAGCAAAACTTTAATCGGCTCTGCAAAAATAAGAAGTCTGGCCTATCAAATGGTGCGTGGGAACCGTTTTAGTATGGACTTGCTTAGTACGATTTTTAAAGCAAAACTCCCGACGGGCAAAAAAATTTTACTGGGCAAATTTTAAACGATTTACACATCGTTTGATAAGTCAGCCGTTTTGGTGTTATGTCGCAACTGAATTATTCGGAAAATAATTGATACGACAATTATCGACCCATTTAACACATATTAATACGCAACATTTATAATTTATAATTAATAAGCGAAGTTTAATAACGGACATTTAATAATCGAGATGCATAATCAACGTTCATAAATTGGCCGTACGCATATACTGGCATTGACAAAATCAATAATAAATTACCAAAAATAAAAAATCTCCCTTACGGTGATCTGGGGGTCGATTTTGTTCGAAATCAGTCGTTTGACAAAACAATAACCGCAAGTATATAGTAGTCGTATGTGTGTTTGTGTCAGTGCGAATGCGCGACATTTAAATATTTGGATATGACGTTTCTAGATAACATTTCCATTTATAATTAAACGTGTTTAAATGCAAATATACTTTAAATAAAATTAAATTTACTAATTGCAAATTCTGTGTTTAACACGTTCGCGCAAATGACTGCTATAGCAGACATACAACTTTTTCGTTTTTTAACACGGTCACGCAAACAACTTTCATTTTTTAAGGAATAGCTCGACATATTTTTCAATTCTCAACAATATATTCTTTTCCGCGACGAAATATCGTTGCAATTACAAAATTTATCAAATGTGTGTTTCTGAGACGTACACACATTTAGAAAGTGTGCGTCAATGTGTTAAGAAAAAAAAATTTTTGCTACACATATCACGATTTTAATTTTTTTTTATTGCGATGTCGAATAAATGTTTTTTTTTCGCTTAACTCGCCTTTTCAAAGCAAGCGAGATGTCAAAGAAGTGAAATAACAAAACGACATAAGCACAAAAAAAATGAACCGATTTGTACCGATTCATAATTTTTGATGCTTACAATCGCAGAAAATATACTCCTTAGACGTATACAAAAACGTCATGTCCCGTGTCTCGGATTCTGAACGAAATCGACCCCCTGTTGAACAACGTGCGCCGATAAGTCTTTTGCGATTAAAACTAAATTAATACGGGGTGAAAATATATATACGTATATAATATATATAATAAATATTGTTACAAAATTAAAAGTGAAACGAGTCATTATAAAACCACGCCACTAGGTTCATATCCAATAGGTTCATAACGAAAAGGTTCGCGCGCTTTTTAGGTCAGACTCCGAGGTGCAACTTCTATATTGCTACATTTGCCCACAATTTCTGAATTGCCTTTTTATTGGTCTAAATTGAATTTGTCCAAAAATCAGAGGGAGCCGATGAAAGTTTTACTTAAAGAAATTGTACTGAACAATGCAATCTTTGGGATACCTTATTATTGGTTGTAGTGAGATTAACTCAAAAATAAAAATGACACGACACGGTGACCCGATTCATTCAATTTGTATTTCATTTTATATTTTGAATTATCATAAATAATAAACTTCGATTATGTTTAATTAAAAAACTATACTACATTAACATGCGAGTATACAGTATTGTCATATAGGTCCAATCAGATTAAAACATGGCGTCCAGTTAACAGTGTAAAAACTTACACACACTTATCTTTTAAGAGTTCTTATTGGATTAGTACACGTATTGTTGTTACATTTTTGTTGTAAACGACACATTCATGATTTTCTCTGTTTCACTAAACTCTATTTTACTACTTTCTTCTAGATCTTCTCGACTCATTTAAGTTTTTCATTTTCTCGCTCTAGATGCTCAATTTCTTCGCGTACATTAGCAGATATATGTTCCATTTGCGGTAGTCTCCTCCAATCATCCATGCAAATCCATTTTTCGCTACTCGCCAAACTTTCACTTGACTTCATTCCTGTCATGCAATGATTGGTCCCTTTCCAGAATCCGTAGGGCCAACCTCGAACAGGATATATTGTCCAGTAACTTGAGTGAAGTAACACCTGGAGTATTAATTTTCTCTGTTTTATGTATTGCATATGGTATTGTCAGTCCGCAGGAGGTGTTTTAATTCCCTCGTAAGTTACTGAACTTCGGCTTATAACTCATTTTAGCTGAAGTTAAGAGTTCAGTTAAGAAAAATGTCTCAAACAGCTCTTTAAAATAATACAACATTTTATTTGGTCAGTTATTTCAGTTTTTTGTGTTCGTAATTCCTGAGATATTTCTCAAGTAATTTTAGTTTATTTATCTAATGGTTGCAATTTTATCAAAAAAGTCGACTCTTTGATTGATTTGAATATATTTACTTTTTTGTTCTTTATGAAAACAGTTCTTATCGCCTACTAAAAATAGGTGATGTTCATTATTATACTTCTTGCAGATTTACCTTTTCGTGAATCGGATTGAAGTTTATGCTAAAAGAACAAAACAAATGTTTTGAGTGAAAATTATAAATTGAAAATTTATTACTCGGCCCCTATACGGACCACACCGAGATAATCAAAGTTGTAATGAATTAGCATTTGATGTAAGAAACCAATCTTACTTACTCACATGTTCGGAAATCTCTTTAAATCTTTATTCTTATTTGTGCGGAAGAATATCGGAATGTAAAATAAAATTCTTTGTAAAATTGGTTCTAGCTACGGGTAGTGGTGAGTTCAAAATTTAATTTAAAATTTTCACTCAAAACTGTTCCAATAATTGTAATTTTTCTATTCAAAGTAGTTTTAAAAAAATGTTCTTTGTCATACCCTAGTGGAATAAATTACATTTAAAAAAACATTTAATTATAATATTCCAATTGGAATTTTAAACTTGTCTGTTACACTGTTAAAATCCGGAATTGGAATTAGATAAAATGAAGTTGAGATATTTAATACATTTCCAGAATTTACGAGTATTTGTTGCTTTCATAATTCGGTGTTTTGAGCAAAATATTTTAAAGATTTAGATAAATTTTAATTATGCCAAATATCTGTGCTTTATAGAGAGATAGATTGCAGAAAATTTCCAGCACCAAACTATTTTTGTAACTCACCACTAGGTGCTGCACCGTTTCAAAAAATAATTTTTTTTCTGCTGTGTTTTGTGTGCAACACAAAATGACAGCAGATTTTTTTTTTAAATTTCAATTTGATTGTAATTTTGGAAATGCAAAATAATAATTGAACTCCACAATCATTTATACCTTTGATAAGAGACAAAACCAATTAGATTTATTATTTAGTGCAAAAAATGAAAAATTGGAAATTGCAACGTGCTATTCGCTCTACAATTTTATTCAATAAATGTGGAGGTTTTTATACGTCCACATTTAACCACTATTTACCGTTGATTTACTGGTAACTACGATATACAAATTCTTCTTATGCAATCTTTAGGACAATTTAAATTCTAAAATTCCCACCACAATTTTTTTTTTCAGAATTCTAGACGATAATTTTTTCTAAAATTTAGCATACGGATCCATTATCACCTTAGCCTACCAGAAAAACAATAGTTTATAGTGGTTTATACTGAGGCGACGAATTGTAAAATTTTTTCAAACATAATCGAAAATTTGCCATAGGGGATGTTGGCTAATGCATAAATGCAATTTTTATAATATTTTAAGAGCAATGACTAATCTACTGGAAGATTTTCGAAATTCAATTTCTACCGGTATAACAGTTCCGTTGAAAATTGCTCGATGAGGAGATAATTGTGGAACATAATTTTAACATTAAAGTTTCATTTATTTGTGTTTTCATTTGACCATTTTCCGAATTTGTTTGTGTTTGTCCATTAAAACATTTTGGTAGAATGGATTCTTCCGGTCGGATTTCATGATCTCATCCCAGGGTAGTCCGTATGGAAGTTTTTAAAGTTATGAAATAATTTGTTATATGTTTAAATTTAACAATTTTTATTAAATTGTTTAATTGTTAAAGTACGGAACTTGTTACATTCTAGGAAAATCCAATAATCAATTTGTTGCCTCTTTTCAAAATAATTGTAGCGGTGAGTAGCAAAACTGTTTTTTTCATCTGGAAATGCTGTTTACCTAAACTGCATCAAAAGTCTGAGTATATAATTTTTCTAAAATACAGTAGTATAGAAGAAATAGTCGCATATGTGGCGTCGATTGACTCATATACCAGATCCAAAGAAAAGAGCGGGAATGTTTTTATTACATGTGGAATTAAATAACTTTTCTTTTTCGAGTAGTTTAAGGCTTGAGCCGTGACAAAAATTTCAAAAATTGTTTACTATCTTCAGGAAATTGTCGAATGTTTGAGTAATCAATCGAACCAAACGAAGGGATTAATTGTTAATATGAGAGGAATAGAACATTTAAATTTAAGGCTTGTGCGATAAAAATTAAGAGTAACTATTTTAACCTGCCACTATGTCTTACCAATAAATTAAGCCATATGCCACAATAAATGGCAGAGGCGTTTTGCTTTTATTACGTGGGAAAGTAAAAGTTTTTTAACTTTAGGCCGTAAGTCTCAAACAGAGAGTAGTAAAATTGCTCCAATTGAAACAAAAAATTTAATTTGTTTGAGTAGTTTTAATATTTAGTTATAACAACAATCACAGAGATTGTTCTAAAATGCCTCTTTATGGAAACGATGGCCACATGTTTGTCTAATTAAATGGGCTCTGTTCTTTCTAAACGGAGGACAGAGCATTTCTTGCAACTTTTTAAACAAGCTTCGAATTTGACTCGGTTTAGTAATTTTAATATTTAGTTATAACAAAGTTAGAGACTATTCTAAAACGAATCTTTATGGAAATAATTGCCATAGGCCTGTCTAATCAAATGGCCATTTGCCTATTTTAAAAGGACACGAAATTTCTTACAATTTTCTGAAATAATTTTGAATACGACTCGTTTGAGAAGTTTTAATATTCACTCCACTCTCCATTCAAAAATGATATTGACCTCAATCGATTGCCCATATATTTATATTCAACCTCTTCTTCAACAAAGCGGTTTGATAGATCAATAGATAAAAGTTTTGGGCCACTCAAATCGCGGTTTAGTTGTTTTTTTTATAAAATACCAGAAATAGAATTGATCAAAACAACAAAATATTGGAAAATCGATGGAATCTCGAACTTTATTAGAATTGTCTGTTTTGCCAATTGATAATTTCGTTATATTCTGAATGAATCAATAAACACTAATGGAAAATTTTGTGTCTACCTAAAACTTCATTTATATATTATATACAGTCAAATTAAAATAAACAAGCTGAGCTCTATTTGTAAATTCACGGAAAAATTCTAATCACATTTGAGTGTTAAGTTTTTTATTATTTATAAATAGTTCATAATCATTAAATAGACAAATTGATTTGATTTCCATAGAGGGCATTTTAGAACAATCTCTGTGTTTTTATTATAACTCAACACTAAAACTACCCCAGATATTCTACAATTTCCTCAACATTACAGCATTTTAGAACATTTCATCAAACGTTTGTTAACGCACTAGTCGAACAATAAAAGTTCGTTACTTGGCCACGAAGCCATGTCAGAATACGCCGCATGCTGTAAAACTTCCCAGCCTAAGGAGAAAATGAGTTTCTGGGTTGATTTTGCTGTATCTGGACGAGCGTTCTCAAGCAGCAATATCACCTTCCGCCTCCCCTGACCCGTAAATGGTCTTTTTTCCTCCAGAGCATCACTTCATTTGATCAATTGGGCCTGGTAACTTTTAGCTATAACAATTTAACCAGGTTCCAGAAGCACGTAGTAAATGACTCCTTTCCAATCCCACCAGACACGCAGTAACACTTTCTTGGCATGAATACTCATTTTTGCAACTGATGTTGATTGCTGGCCTGGATCAACCCACGGTTTTCTGCATTTAGGATTATCGTACAAAATCCACTTTTCATCACCCGTAATGATTTTGTGCAAAAAGTTCTTTCTTTTGTACCGAGAAAGCAAATTCATGCAGATGTCAACTCTTCGTTTTTTGTTTTTTTTCAGTCAGTTTATGGGGATCAAATTTTCCTTGTCATTTTCCATTGCACGCAATCAAAGTGATATTGCTTGGTGAGTAACTCCTAATTGTTCTGCACGCTCTTTTTGAGTTTGACACGGATTTTCATTCAGTAACTTTAAGTTATTCGTCTTCAAATTGTTTTATTGCTCCTGGACGTGGATCGTCGTCAAGACTAATATTGCCTTTCAAACCACTTTTTTACCATTGAATAACTCAAAGAACGTTTTCTCAAAGTCAAATTAATCAATTCCATAGCTTGCGCAGCATATGTTTTTTTTCATTTCAAAACAGAATATAATGCAATGACGTAAATGTTGCTTATCTACATCCATCTCTCACTAAGCTACACTTATCCAAAATGGCGGGCGATTTGGATGCGTTCAATTATATTTTAATGCAACCAACTTCCTTCATTAGCAAATATATTTATTTTGTTTGCGATAAATTCGAAATACTTTGCAAAATTTTCTAATTTTATTTAATGGTGTAACAGAAAAAATCTGAAATTCCAATTGAAATATTATATTTGAGTGTTTCTTTTAAGTTATATAATACTGTGGGCAAAAAATAGTAAGACTTTGTTCAAAATTTTAAAATTCTTAATTTATTTCTCCAAATCTATTTCGTCCCCCTTAAAGTAATCCCCCCGGCCTCAATACACTTGTGTCAACGTTTTTTTTCAATCCTCGAAACAGTGGTTAAAGTCAATTTCCGGAATAGCCTCCAATGCGCGTAGCGATTCACGTTTAATGTCTTCAATTGACTCAAAACGGTTTCCCCAGCGCGGTTGTTTGAGTTTGCTGAACAGCCAGAAGTCACACGGAGCTAAATCAGGCGAATACGGTGGTTGCGGAACGATATGGGTGGAATTTTTGGAGAAAAAATCACGTAAAACCACCTATGCAGTATGAGAAGGTGCATTATCGTGGTGTGTTCGTGGACAGTTCACTTATTGACAGTTTGGCCGGTCGGAAGTAATTCGGAGTGCACCACACCTCGATAATCCAAGAAGACTGTCAACATCACCTTGATTTTTGACTTGCTTTGACGTGGTTTTTTCGGCTTCGGCTCACCTTTGGCACGATATTCGGCCGATTGGTCGTCTGTTTCCGGGTCGTAAGCATAGATCCAAGACTCATCGCCAGTTATAATACGTTTCATGACATCCTGGTAGTCGGAAAGCATTGTTTCACAGACGTCAACGCAACGCTGTTGTTCCAAAAAATTAAGTAATTTTGGAACCAATCTTGCTTTCACTTTTCTTAGGCTCAAATGATCTTTCAAAATGGTTTTCAATGATCCTTCCGATATTTCAACGATGCCAGTAAGGTCTCTGATTGTTAATCGTTCATTCTCGAGCACCAATTCCTTGATTTTATTAACGTGTTGATCATCAGTTGATGTTGATGGCCGTCCTAGACGTGGTTCGTCGTCAACGCGTTCTCGACCCTCTTTGAACAATTTGTACCAATGCTCGCGACATACAATTATTTCGGCACCACAAAATTGACTCCGCACACAAAATTTAATGGAACTTCTTTGTTGAATAATTTCACTCATTGTAAAAATCGCCGAATGCACGTTTTGTACTTCAGAAAGACAAGCGTATACTAAACACTAATGATTATTTTGATGTGACATTTGGCACAGATGTCACTGACAGTCATACCAACATAGAAAAAAAACATATTTCGACGAATGGTTTTCCGCGCGAAATTTAAATTAAAATGTCTTACTACTTTTTGCCCACAGTAATATTTCACTAGGGTTTATGAAAAGTTAAAATTTTAACTATTTTTACAAATTTAAGTAGATACTTATAAGACACAGCGTATGTTTTGTTGTATTGGCATTAAATTGACTCCGATGCTTCGTAGCCACTTTTATTCTGGGTTTGCATCAGTTAGGTCGAGCTGAGTTTTCACGTTCCTAGAATTCTAAGTATTGCTGAAACACTGTGTTTGACAATCAGCTATTTGGCTATAATCAGCTAGTGAAGAATTACCTTTACATCCAAATTGACGAATTGGGTTGGCTTGTTACTGTTTTACTGTAAAGCCACAGAATAGTTTTTTTGATTCTTTAAATGGAAAAACGCCCTCTCGAGCATTGCCTCTGTTTAATTAGATAGCACTACTTGTTTCATTGAATTTAGCGCTTTCGAATCTTGTCCTAAGAAGTAGCACCAAATAGCCAAAGTTTACGGTAACACTTTACAACATTTTAAACATTGTTCGAAGGCTATGGTCGAAATTCCTCTCCACTTTATCCCATAAATTCCCAATAAAATTCCAGCCCAGTTTGGTGGCTGCCTGAATCCTGACTGGAAGGTCAAATAACACTAATGGCCAGTCATAATGACAAAAATTTGTCAACTTGTCATAATGTGTAAAATACACTTTTAGTACATTCCAAATCAAGCAAAACATCAAAAAAAATGGCGAGCTTATGACTAAAAAATAATTTATGTTTTATTTGAGGGCGGCTCAAAATTCATTATTTCAAATCCCCATTTTTCCATATCTAGTACTATATCATCAATATTATTACAATCCCATACCGGTTTTTAAAATTAAAGGTATGGGATAAAGGCAATAGGAACCCGGCCATTTCATAACAAATAAATCATATTGTTAACTTAAACAAAGCTCCTTTTATCAAGGCCCGTAATGGCCCTACAATCTAAATTACAATATACGAACCGAATTTTATCAAATGTGTTTGGATGAAACGTTATTTTCGATATTTGTATGAATTTTAGCCTCAACCCCTTTTTGTATAAAGAATTTCGAATTCACTAAAAGATTCATCCAAAAGTTGATTTGGTACGAATTGCTCTATCAAAGTAAATTAATATTTGATTGTATTTGTTAAGGAATCATATTTTGTCATAAATCAGTTTTGTATGAATAATGTCGTATATTCATACAAAAGTTGCATTGGAACAAATTGCACTAGCAAGATAAATTAGTTTTTGTGGGTAATGGTGTTTGGATGAATTGTTAATTTGTATTTTGTTTGAATTTTAGCCTAATAACCGATTTTTGTTTTAAGAATTATTAATTCATACAAAAGGCGGTTCTTGCAAAATGTTGCCTGGACGAATCGCATAACCAAAGTAAATGATTTTTGATATGCAACTTTTTTGGGTGACTTAAATTTGGTACGAATTTTTGATAGTAAACCATTTTTGTAAACGGATTTTTTAGTTTATTTCAACACAAACGTTTTGGTCGTTTTGGACGTTTTTATTGGTTCCTCAATCTTTTATATTTGGCAGAATTTTCGGCGACTTTTAAAAATTAGGTCTAAATTGTCCACCACTTCTTCTAAAGATTTAATTGCTTATTGCCCCCTCCATGTTCAAACTCTAGCTTTCACATTCCATAAAGCGACTTTTCCGCCTGTATTATGGTCCTCCAACTATCTCGGTTGATTGCACGCTCACTCTAGTTTCGACACCATATGGCTTGGTGGACGCCGACCGGTTATCGATGGAACAATTTTTTTATTATTCGTTGTGATAGGAATCGTTCAACGTGGTCCAACCATTTGGGTCGAATGACCATTCTTTCAAAGGTAGATAATTATCTACAATTGATAGTAGTCCAGGCCCAAATTTTGCATTCGAAAGTTAGCACAAACTCAAATGCTTTGTAAAACGCAAGCTAATACGACTGCGATAGATTTGTTGATCACAACAACCTTAACGGCGCGTATAGAAGACTTGATTTCCAGTTGCCATGCTTTTATATCTGCGAAATATGTTGATTTTGTAACTGACTCGAAATATTTGAAAGTGTCCACGTTGTCAAAATTATGGTTGTCAGTTCTGAGATTTACCGTTCGGAAGCTCCTTGGTGTTGATAGACATTTAATTTTGTTGTTGGTCCCAGTCGTTTCGTGTAAAGAGTAAGGAGTATTAAGTTGTCCTTGATATCATTAAGTATCTGACCAAAAAGCATAACGTCATCTGCATATACAAGAATTTCGCCAGACTAGTTGAATATGTTGGGTGATAATTCAATTCATCTTTTCTTACCACGTAGTGAAGCGCCAGCTGATGTTATCAAGAAGGGATCACTCACTTCAACTGCAATTCTATACCGCAAGCCAGATGCTTTAAGCTTATAGAGATAAACAAGCTTCTCTGAAATTCCGAGACATAGGAGCGTGGCTCAGAGATTTTTGCGGTTGACCTGTTATATACCTATTGAAAGTCTACAAAGATTTGGTGAATGAGTATGTTGTACTCCCATATTGCTAAGCCTCGGTAATTTTCACTTTGAAACGGTTATCTTGCATCGGACATAACGGTGCGGTCTGCTATTCCTCGAGAAGCCCTTCCTTGTCACACCATTTTTTAATCTACTAATATCTGAGTAGTCTTCTTCTACTGTGCGATACGGGACAAGTACCTCCTCGTAAGTAGGAGCAATAGCTCGAATAAGAGTCATTTTCTTATTCCGAGTTTGAAAGTAGGATTGGCATATTGTTAGATGGAAATCCTACTTTTTGGACGATTTACACGATTTTGAAAAACAAAAAAGTTTAGGCCTTTTAGACTTATTTTCTATGTACTCAATGTCTTTTTTGCGCGGTTTTTTTACACGGCTTTTTCCAGGATCGCATCTATCGTGTAAAAACAGAATTGGGTGCAGCCAGTTCAGTGATGCTTTGGCCGTTGTTGTTACTGAGCTAACGCAAGGATGGACTAATATGTGATATTGTATCCGCGCCCTTAGTTTTGCATTGCAGTCGTCCCGTTTCTGCTCAACAAAGCATACATTTTTGGCATAATCAGATTTGTCTTCGGTGGACTCGCTGTCGGTTAAGATGTCGCTCATCCCAAATTACCAACCTACGGAAAATGTTAAAATTTGCACTAGAATGTAGATGAACGAAATACAACTTCCTGGGCCGCATATTAGCATTTAGAAAAGCAGTGATTATTAATCGAAATTTTATCTAGTAATCGGATCTAATAATCATAACAGCCATCCAATTGACTCTACCCTAAAAACACATTAACATTGAACCAACCTGTTTAACAAAATCGAATACAAAATTTCACTTCATTGCAACCACCAAATTCTTATCAAATACCATCAATCTAATATCGTTTTGTTACGAGCATAAAAAAATATTTCAAAACACCACTAATCTAATGCCATCAATATAATAACCTATTAAGTTGATTGATTCTTCCTAATTAAATTAAATTATGTTTTTTGGTGTATTGAAATATTTTTTTTATTTATATAAAAAATCGTTCAAGGTACTTGATTTTGAATTAGATTCAATTTTTCGTTTTTGGCGCGCACGATCTTCAATCAAAAATCAATCAACGGTGTCAAAAAGAAAACATAATTTTTAATAATTAATTTTTTTTATTTTTTCTCGATAATATTCCAGATAAATGCGAAGACACGGGGTTACGGGTAAATGGTAAAGGGAAAAAAATGCGAAAACCTAGAACAATATACAGTTCATTACAATTACAACAATTAAATAGGAGATTTCAAAGAACACAATATTTAGCTTTACCAGAACGGGCTGAATTAGCCGCTAGTTTGGGTTTAACACAAACACAAGTAAGTACCTTAAAATATTTTATTCACCCTCTCATAAAATTTAGACATCATACTGGGATCGTAAATGGTTTGTGTTTATCAGCACAAACAATATAAAGTAATATAAATAAATATAAACAAAACCGCACCGCATAAATATGACGACGACCGAGTAAGGGTTTTTTATGTAATTTAAATTGATTTATACGATGTTTACTATTTTAATTGCATGTAATTTAAAGTAGTACGTACCAACGTATATCGTAAAACACAAGTAGCAGCAACTTTACAAACAAAAAATAAAATATCTTTTATTGATTATCTGTAATATAATAATTATTTTTAAATTTAAAATTAAATTAGAACAAAACAAAATAATAAGTAAAGTAATATACAATTTTATACACAGCCCCTTGAGCAAATGTTCAATTTTTGTTTTGTACAAAGGGGATGCAAAATAAAATGCGATTGTGCACAACTTGAAATTGTTTTGAGTTTAAAGGGGGAATTCCACTAGAAAAAATGTACTGTGAGTAAAATTAAAGAAAGCAAAAAATATATATTTAGTAGATGGGGGAATGGAACAAAAAATCTTCTCAGTACAAAATTATTTGTGTCTGTAGTAGTGTAGCCTCCTATAAAAATTATAAAAATTATCAAATCGAGAACTTTTTATAGGAGTTTCACTACCACACATACATAAAACTTGTGTATGATGAGAAATATTTTTCACATACTAAAATAATTTTATGGTCAAAGTTTCTCCTTAAAAATTTGCTATAAAAAAGTAAAAATAAAAAAACACATGACGTTTTTTGGTAGAGATTTTGTTTAATTTTTACGGCAAATATACTAAAAAATATAATTCTGATATGGGCATTAATAATATTTAATTTTTTATTAATTTTGAGATGTAAAACTAACCGAATTAATAGCAATATTAATTTTGTTATTGGTAATGTTTTTGTGTGCTGTCAATATTTCTCCTTAAAATTTTGCTATAAAAACAATTTAAAAAAAAACGTTGTCTTTGTCTGTTACATAGAGTTTTGGACTTTTTTCTCTTTTCTTCTTTGTTTACTATCAGTAAAATTTGAAGAATTTTTCTAGTGGAATAGAACCTTAAGTTTGAAGGCAAAACAAAAACCTACTTGACTTTCCAATTCTGTGGTTATTTTGTTACATGAAATATTCAATATGACATCAATTTTTTGGTTTGATTGTACAATAGTTTCAATTGCAACTCTGAATTTTAATGATACGCGATTAATTATTTATAACAATTGTGAATATTGTAAGGACACATTCACAATTGTGAATGTATAGTGTCGGATTTTGTGTACATTTATCCTTCATCTGCTGTTAAACCTACTGTATGTAAAATAAAAATTCATGCCAGTTCTAATAAAACGTATTTTTATAATTTCTTAAGTCATTACACATTAATATTGAATGAGTGAACACAACATTAATTGAACTTCAATGCACTTTAATTTAAAGTGTAAAGTGGGTTTGAAATATTTATTTAATTTATTAATTGTTTATAAATAGTCAGACAAGTTGTAACAATTCTGTAACAGATTAGTCCTTGGTCAAAGTATGAGACAAACATTTAGTAAAAACAGAAACCTCCCTTATCTTTTTACCGTAAATTTAAACTCAACTGGTAATTGTTGGCATTCAAAATTTTAGAAAAGTTTCAAAAAATATTAATTTCAGTTTAAGAATAAGTAAAATCAGATATATTCTATAAAATTTAGTCCCAAGTTCTAAAGTCTGCTCACGAAACGACAAGTAAACGAGTTTCATTATTCTTCTTCTATGTAAATAAATTCAAAAATGTACATGTTATGTTGGCGAATTACAAGAATAATGATTATCTTAAGTAATTATACGAAGGCGTTCTTCCTCTGATCTTATGTGAGATAAAAGTCACACATTAAGCAACTTCAGGTGGAAAAGGTCTTATAACATAATATTGAGTACTTAAGGTGTATATGTGGCAGCTTTACTGGTGATACTGTTGCTCAAAAGCAGTTCCTCCTTAATACCAGCAGAATTTGAATTTTGAACCATCAATATCGTTAATGCCACTGTTTCCACTTTAAATTAATTGATTCTCCAATGAGTTCTTAATTCGAGTATGATGTATTTCAGTCTTTCTTAATACAAAATATAAAATTTTTTTACATATAAAATTATTTTTATTGGATTGTGAAATTTGTTATGGTTCCCTTCGTATAACGCCTAAGTAAAAAAAAGAGTTTTAAAAAAACCTCTACTAAATGTCTGTGTCCTCTCTACAACCTAGATGGATTGATTGATCCGCGGGATGAAACTTCATACTTAAGCTTTTTCCACAAATTGGAAATTCATAGTGATTTTTCCGAAACCGGTCCACCGGAAGTGGCAGCCTACATTGGAGCATTTTTATTTTTTGCAAATATTTTGAACATTTATATCATTTATGAAAAAACGGTTAAAAAGATTATAAATTCATTTTGCAGCAATACCGGTCTTGATCAGTTTTCCAAAATTTAAGCTGATCCGGATGAAATTTAAGCTTTCCATAAATTAGGAGCTCCAAGTGATTTTTGGCCAACATCAGTCCACCAGAAGTGGCAGCTTGCACGCTTAAATATAAAAAATAAAAAGATTGTAAATTAAATTTAAAACAAAATTAGTTCAAATTGTTTTTAAAATTTTTCTGGAAATTACGAGTTTTGACAAACAAAAACTATTTCACTAAAATTCGGGGCCTAAAGTCGGATTGGCTATTCGGAGATACTTGCGAAATTTGGTGGAAATCTGTGTACCGGAAGAGGTAGCTTCAATAGGAGCTTTTTCAAATTTTGCAATAATGATGAGAAGTTTAATACTTACAACAAAACGACAAAGAACTAAATAAATTATATAAATTTAAAGATTGAATTTTAAACCAACAATGGTTGACCTTGTTGCTTTTTTGTAATTTAAGCAGGAATAATATTTATTATACAAGCTAGTTGTACCAAAAGGCCGGTAAGTTTAATTATTCACGCTTTTCAAATCAAGAGTGCTGTATTCGAAAACTATATATACATTCGTGGTGAAAGAAAGTCGGTTATTAGCCACAACATATTCAACCCTCCATTTTTTTAAATGAATTTTAAGCAACCGAATTGCAGCCTCTCAAAGCTCATCAAAATGCGGCGCGCTGTAGGTCATACATTTCCATATGATGTTCTCGTTTGCATAAAATTGTTGTAGCTCGCTATTATTCACTATTATTCCCTTTTACTAAATCCTCCGTCGGTTGTATCCATTTCCTACAAAATTTCCCCCATTATTACAATTCGTCCTCTTTTTGTGAACGTTTAAAACTGGTTTAAATATTCAAAAAAAGTTGCTCTTGTTGCATGTTCTACCACTTTATATTTGACGAAATATGGTAATAATAGTCCGCGCCAAATATATTTAAAGGTATTGCTGCCAACTTCGGTCTCACAGCCGGAATAAACCCCATAACTGCTTCTAATTTTGAATTAAATCTGATGCACGGTAGATATTTTTGAAAGACCAAATTTCCTTCAATAATGTAAAACTGCTGACGAAGTGTGCCAGCGTTAATTGTCCTGAGGTAACAACATTTGATGTTTCTGATCGGAATCCATATGACTTAGTTTTAATCTGCCTCCAACTCTTGGTATATTTTCGCTGTCGATAAATGGAGACAAACTCATTAACTTTCTACCTTCAGGCAAATATACATTATTAATTATTGAATTAATTTCTTCAGTAAATGGACAATTCTGAACTAGTCGAACTCATTCGCTAAATGTTTTCCGCGACAAATATTTAATCTTCTAAATTTATTTATAACCCAATAACAGTACACACGTTTTAATTTCGTTTAAGTATTAAATCTTTCTATATTCAAGACATCGACATTATGATTTATTACTAAAGACTTATTAATATTTGTTTTAGTTTTCGGTAGAGAGTTAATATTTTCGATTTCTATGCGGGTTTTTGGTCATGAATCTTTTATCATTAAGAATTTAAAACCCAACCACGAACTATGAATCAACAATATGTCTTGAGGTATAACACCCCCTTGAAATAATAATCAGTTTGGTTTTATTTACCACTAATATGTTTGAATTTCATGTTGTTACTGTTGTTTAAAATTTATTTTTTTCTATTTGTAAATCTTCAAACTGTGAGGTGGGATTTTCAGCCATGATAGGGCAATAGTTTCTGGCCATTTAATATCAACAACGAAATAAACAAAAAGAAGCCGACAATATCCGAAAAAAATAGAATCAGGCGTTTCAAATTTTTTCAAGATCACAAAGATTGCACTGTTGAAGATTGGAAATGAGTAATTTGGTCCGACGAAACTAAAATTAATAGATACCAATCTGACGGAAGAGCTTATCATTGGCATTGTCCAACAGAAAAAATCTACAAAGGTACCAAATTAAAGAAACTTTCAAGCATGGCGGAGGTAGCCTAATGGTGTGGGGATGTTTTACTTAGTGGCACTTGGGTCAAGATTAATGGGATAATGAAGAAGGAAGACTATCTCCAAATATTGCAAGAAAATATATCGAATTTTGTAGAAGAATGTGCATATCCGATCGAAGAAATTATTTTCCAACACGATGGGGATCCGAAGCATACCGCCAAAATTGTGTCAACATGGTTAGGAGAACATATCGATACCAACCCAATAGAAAATTTATGGGCCATTGTTAAACGACGCCTCTCTGCCGACAGAGAACCACCTAGTAGAATGAATCAACTATGGGATAGATTCCAAGCTGAATGGCTAAAAATCGACACTGAAATAATTCAAAATCTCGTTGAAAGTATACCTAGGCGAATAAAAGCAATCATGAAAAACAAGGATCTTTCGACAAAATATTGATTTTCAGGAGAAAAACCAACAAAACACAAGCAACCGAATTAGTGCAAACCTGAGTCAATGTGGTTACAATGAATTTTAATGTGATATTTTTTAATTACACATGAAATGTTGTTTTTTTACATTGTTTCATAATAAGTTAATGTATTATGAATCATAATTGATAAAACTGAATTTATTACCATTATCAATAAAAAATAAAACATGTAATACAAATGATTTTTGAATTATATACTCATTTTTGCTCGCCACTGTATGTATGGAACTACTAACATGAATTACAAAATGTTTTTTATACCACAAATTTTGTTTAATTCGGGCTACTAGATTTTCTTAAAATAATTGTTATACATACACTATTTTACTATTGTGTTCATCATTTTGTTTTATTTCTGACAAAGAATTTGAACAAGATGAACACGATTTATTTTGTGAAAAATATTGATAAAAAACATTCTGTTGTGAATAACCCGGTGTGTAATACCATTTTAAAATCTGCATAGTGTCGCATATTTTTTGCCGCTGGCGTCGCTTAAACATCAACATTTTTTGAGAAACAAAAACACTTTACATAACAATTGTTTTTATTTGACAGAAGATAATACAGCTTATAAAAATGATTTTATTGGAAAGGCACATTCTTCTATATTTTACTAAAAAAGAAAGTTAAACAAAAAAGCTCCTGATTTTTGTTAAATTAATTTTTTGGTGGGTGCGCTCGCGATTTGACTAAAAAACACTAAGAGTGGAATAACTTTTGCACCATCAACAATTCGAAAAAACTTTACTTGGCAGTTTTTGTTGGAAATGAGCGCTGCTCCATCACGCTTCATCGCTGCTTCATTTGATCGTCCAATTCTGGGACACCCTGTATAATACATATAAATTTTGAGGTTAAACATGTGAAAAATGTTAATATTGTTGCTCTTGTACATTTCATGATATTAATCTAATAATAATGTAATATATATACGAGTATGATTCCAATTGTGTGTATATAGTGTACACATGAGTAATATACCGATTACAAGTCAAACAATGTACAACAACAACAACAATATACAAAAACAAGTAGAAATATCATTGATTTCTATGAAAAAAAATTCACATTATAAAATTGATATTTTATTTATGACATTTTTATATTTTCTGTTTGTATTTAAATAATGTTTATTGGATGGACTTAAAGAAGTATAAGATATTTATCAAAAAACAAAAAAAAACTGTAATATGTTAAAAATAAATAAAACTTATAAGTATATATTTTATTTATTTACGTGAAACGCGAACAAAAGAAGTTTTGTTTTCTTTATACTCGTATTAGTATTTACATTAATTCTTGTAATACAGTTTCTCTTATAGTCTATATAGGCTTTGTGAACACAGACATAATTGAATTAGTCAAAAAGAAATATCCACGCCTACAAATATCGCGATCTAAATTTTATAAAAAGGAAAAATAAAACAGAAAAAAAAATTATCAAAATAATTTATTACTATTGTTATTGTTACTACTACTATTGTTTTATATTATTCGTGTATAATTTATTATCGGCGGTGAAACACATCCATACAAGCACACACCTTATACACTCTATGACGAATGTGAAATAGTTTATGTGTACAGTTCATTTGTGCGTGATACTTGAGAGTGGGAGGTTCAAAATACTTGACTCGGTAACTAACGTAATTCGTGTACATTGTGAATATGACGTACTCGTAGTTGCTATTTCTAATGGCCTTGCAATTATCAAATTTTATTCTTAATTAATTGTACGTTTTATTCCAAACTTCAAAAAATATGTATAAATCCGCTGGTTTAGCACGATGCGTCATAAAAACTACTGCACATTGGTGTTTTACAACTTTAGGTAATTAATCAATCGTCGCTTGACGTCCATACGAACAATAATAATAAACTGATATACATACATATGTGCAAAATGTTTTTTAGCATGTTCGTTAATTTAATTGTTAATTTGTTTAGTAAATTTGTTTAATAAATAATGCTAATTAAATAAATATCAAATGAATCGTGGTAGATACTGTTAAAAATTAGAACCAAAATTTAGATAAAATTCCACACATTGCGATATTCCTCGAATAAAAAATTAATGAAATATCCATGAAACCTCATAAACAAAACCAAATAAATTTTGCCAGTCTTATCTATGCAAATTTTCGTATACAAAATATTTTTGTGTCAAAATTCCTTGATTCCTTTCCAAATATGTATAAATTAAACAGATTCATGACTTAAACTTCATGAAATTCATAAAGCTAGATTTCGTTTTAATTTGCATCCATGATCAAAACAACAAATTCTTGCGATTCTTTTTAATTTTAGCCGTACATCCCATTTTGTTAAACGACATTTTGTTCTAATCCATTTCTATCATCAAATAATTTGTTTTCGATACTTGAACGAAATTAGAGAAAGAGGTACTGCTCACATTTATTCTGGTCACTTGAGATAGCAATATAATTAAAATATTTTATAAACGAAACAGTCGATAATTCAGTTTAAAAAAGGAGTCATAACATTCGATAAAATATCGAAAACGTGATGTTATAACATATCACCCCAGGATTATAAGACAGAAAAAAGTTGCAAACATTTTTTTGACGTTAAATATTACACTAAAACACATTTTTCTTGGCCATCTATATTTCTAAAATTTCTAGTTATTATTTTTAAAGTTTTTTATTTCACTGCAAGTAAATGTGACACAACCCAAAGTTTGTAATTTTTGAATCGCTTGTGCAAAATCGGATCTTAATTTATACATAAAATTCTTTAATATTTTGCAAAATTTCTTAGAGCAGTTTCCAATATTTTAAAATGCTCATCTCTACCGCGAATTTTTAATTTTTTATATGGAATTTTACCTAATTTACTAACGACATAAGAAAATATTTTTTGATAAAAAATAATAAAATATGGATTATTGGGAATCGTTTGATTCCAATATATTAGAAATGGATTAATTATTTGCCCATCAGATTTTGATAGTATTCGTTTGTGTTAGGGAATGGAGTGCACTGTGATGAATTTACAAATAAGATAAGAGTACTAAATCAGGCCGTTTCATGTATTTTCATTTAATTTTAACGAACTAAATATGTAAATAAGATTAATTGACAAAACTTGTATTCATAAAGTTTAATAATTATTTACATACAAATATTTTCAACGTTGCAAACATTTTAATTGATAGACTAAACTACAACCATTTTAGTAGAATAATTAATAAATATTCCCATGCGAATTCTGATTCGATTTATTATTACTAATTTAAAATAAATTTCCAGCGTCTCACAAATGATATAAAACAAATTCGCATCCAATTCACTCTTCCCGTTGGGAATTTTTTATTAGGATGGCTGGATGAGCAATTTAACACCCTATTTGAGGTGCTAACGGAACCTGAGTCTAAATCTCGAAAAAATCGTGCTTTTGAACGAAAATTTAAAACGACCATTAGTTTAAAATTTCGCCCAAAAACACCATAGAAATATTAAAATTCGTAACAAATATGTTGTCCTGGATGAGCAGTGAAACAAGCTATCTTAGGTGTTCACGGAACCTGAGCCGAAATCTCTAAGAAGGAATGATAATGGCCTTTTATCATTTTCGCTCAAACTCAAAATCGAAAAATAAAAATTCGGAAAAGTAAACTAGGCTGGCTGAGTGAACAACTTAGCAGCCTATTTTAAATGTTCGCGGAAGCTGAGCCCTAATCTCTGCAAATACTTGTTAATCTCTGCGAATACTTGTAAATGTCTGTCTATTTTCGCTTAAACTCAAAACAGAAATATAAAAATTAATACTAAATTTTCTGTATTAGTTAGAAAGTTTTAATCAGACCGGCTGGATGAGAAATCTAGCAACCTGTTTCATGTGATAACGGCACCTGGGTCCAAATCTCTGGGAAAGCGTGATAATGGACGTTTATCATTTTCACTGAAACTCATAAAATAAATTCAAAAATTCTTAACAAATTTGATGTCCGGATTAGGACAATTCTGCAATCTATTTGAGGTGCTCACTCAAATAGAAATACGAAAAAACTTAACAAATTTGCTGTCCTGGTTAGGTTATGATTAAAAATTTTCATAGTGACTGGATGCGGAAAGATCAATGGCCAATAACACGCTTTCCCAGAAATTTAAACTCAGGTTTCATGAACACCTCAAATAGGTTGATAAATTGCTCATCTAGCCAGCTTGATTGAAACTTTCTAATTAGGACAGCAAATTTGTTAAGAATTTTTAAATGTATAATTTAAGTTTAAGAAAATGGTAAACGGCCTTTAATACGCATTCCCAGAGATTTGACCTCAGGTTCCCTTATTACATGAAATAGGTTGCTTAATTGCCCATCCTGCCAGCGTAGTCGGATCTTCTTAATCAGGATAACAAATTTCTGGCGAGTTTTTTTATTTCTATTTTGAGTTCGAGCGAAAATTGTAAACAGCCATTAACACGCCTTCAAAGAAATTTGAACGCAGCTTCCGCGAGCACCCCAAATAAGTTTCTAAATAAAGAACTTGATTGAAACTTTCTAACCAGGACAGCAAATTTGTTATTATTGAAAAATTTATATTTTGAGTTTGAGTGAAAATGGTTAATCGACCATTAAAACGAGTTTCCAGAGATTTGGACTCAGGTTCCGTGAGTACCTCAATTAAGCTGCTAAGTTACTCATCAAGTCAGCCTAATTGAAACTTCCTAACCAGAACAGCAAATGTGTTAAGAATTTTTGTATTTCTATTTTGAGTGAAAATGTCAAACGATCATTATCACGCTTTCTTATAGATTTGAACTCAGGTTCCGTGAGCACCTCAAATAGGTTGCTGAATTGCCCATCCAGCCAACCTGATAGAAATTTCCTAATCAGGACATCAAATTTATTAAGAATTTTTGAATTTCTTTTTTCAGTTTGAGTGAAAATGGTAAACGGGCATTATTACGCTTTCCCAGAGATTTGGAATCAGGTTCCATGCATACTTGAAATAAGTTGCTAAATTGGTGATCCATACAGCCTGATTGAAAGGGCTTCCTAACCAGGGCAACAAGTTTGTTAAGAAATTTTGTATATTTCTATTTTGGAGTTGAGTGAAAGTGGTAATCAGCCATTAACACGCCTTTCCAAAGAATATTACTCAGGTCCTGTAAACACCTCAAATATCTGGCTGAATTGTATATCAAGTCAGGCTAATTGAAATTTCCTAATCAGGACAACAAATTTAATAAGAATTTTTGTATTTCTATTTTGAGTTTGAGTGAAAATGGTTAACGGCTATTATCACGCTTTCTCAGAGATTTGAACCCAAGTTCCGTAAGCACCTCAAATAGGTTGTTGAATTATCGATCCAGCCAATTTATATAATACTTCCTAACTAGGATAGGAAATTTGTTAAGAATTTTTGATTTTCTATTTTGAGTTTGAACAAAAATGGTAAAATACTATTAACACGCGTTCCCAGAGATTTGAACTCAGGTTCCGTGAACACCTCAAATAGGTTGCTAAATTTCCCATCTAGCCACTGTAATTGAAACTTCCTAACCAGGACGGCAAATTTGTTAAGAAATTTTAATTTTTATTTTGAGTGTTTGGCGAAAAAGGTAAATGGCCAATAACACGCCTTCCCAGAGATTTGAACTCAGGTTTTGTGAGTACCTCAAATAGTTTGCTAAGTTGCTCATTTAGTCTGAAATTTGCTGTTCTGCGTAGAAAGTTTTACTAAGCAGGACAGCAAACTTGTGAAGAATTTTTGAATTTCTATTTTTGAGTTTGAGTGAAAATGGTAAATCAAATCAAATCACATCTTTAAGGAGACAAAATAGATTTTTGGGTAAGGACATTACCCAAAGAGGGTTTTATCGAGAGCCATCCAACCGTTTACCAAAGAATTTTATTCAGTAATAAGTTCATAATAAACTACATAGAACTATACCCTTTCCCCTTCTTGGGCAATATTTTGCTATTATTTTTTATTTACCAAAGTAGACGAATAGTTACATAACGCCTTGTTGATGTTTATCAAAATTTATTCGTAGTGTAAGAAAACGTTTACAAATGTGTTGGTTTTGATCGTTCATTTAGGTTTAAACTTCATTCATAAGTGTCAGTTTGCCATTTTCGCTTTATTTTATAAATTTTTTAAAAAAGATTAACATAAATTTTCGAATGCTTGGAATTTTTAAACTAGACAAAGATAAACAATTTGAAAATGTGTAGAATGTACAAAGAATACAGAACTAGCAGACAAGTGTTTTAGAATATAAAGCACTTCCGACTAGCTCCAGCTTGGAAGCATCTCATCAATAAGTAATCTTAAACGTCGAAACATTAATCATTGTGATAGTCAACCAAAAAGAGAATAAAATAGAACATTAATGGGTATTTTAGCCCTACATTTTCAACCGTTTAATTTGGTTTTAGACCAATAATTTAAATTATTTGTCAATTTACTTCATGGAAGGTACGAACTTTTAGGCAAGACGACTTTGCTAGGTAAATTACTGACCAACTATTACATTGAATGCAACAAAAAAAAATTATCCGTCGTTAGGAATATGTATTGTTTATCAACTTATTTGATTTGGGGAGTTCTCGCTCTTATAAATGTTTTATAACAGTAACTTGCCATTTTATTGGCATAGTTTTAATATTCGCCGTACCGTTTTCTTAACAAATATAATTAAAAGGACATTATTGCAACGCAAATCAAACAGGTTATGGTATATATTGGCATATAATGAAGCTTGCTATATTCTCAAAATACGTCATCACCCAACTCATGCTTTGCGCATTCATTAAACTTAATCGTTCAAGATGAACTTAAATGTAAAGAAATTACACATATAAAATAATAGTTAGTAATAAAATTATTTACTTATTTTAAATGAAGTAATCTGGCAACACGAAAGAAGATTTCTGAGCAGAAGAGTAAAAATAAAACCTCTCTTAAGTTTATGCAAGAAGCCGCAACTCGATGGAACATTTCATTTCGATGATAAAAAATAATCATGGAAACGAACCAATAGCGTTTGCTCTTCCTAAAATGACAAAGGCCCAGGCCTTGCGTTCGACGATACAATGGTGTTGGATGCTATTCTATCGATACTGAATTTATTCGATGAAACTACAAATCAACACCGCTTCTTCATCTAAATCTTTATTTGGGTTAATGGGACAATGGATTGGAACGCACAGATGCAGTTTCTGACACGGATTTCAACATTTATTCCGTTGTTCATTATAGTAAAACCATTTTTTTGTCAAGGTTAACGGAAAGCAGTTTGAGTCACTTCAGAATTTTTAGAGTCACTTCAGAAAGAAATTCGTAGCACTCCAGCGACACAGTGGCCACTGAAAAAATTTTCAGTAAAACCGGGAAAATAATATCGGATCGACGGTCAAGGATGCATGCTATAAACGTAGATACACTTATTTTCATCAACCAAAATAGTTGGCTGCATTAAGAAAATTTATCAATTTTTGATTTTGTAATTGAAAATGTGATTTTATTTGAAAACGTATAAGTTTGTTCGTAAGAGAAATAAAGTTCTTCTTCGCTTCCTTGATATTTTTCTCGACTTCCCGTTTTAAAATTTAATGCTAGCAATACTCTACCTACAGGTTATCGCTTATTTTTTATATTGTACTAAAGCAGACAAGATATATTAATTTTTACAATTATTTCGTCGTCAGTACAGTACTCTATATAAACACGTCGATTATAGAATCCGCGGGAGCGTATCAATTGCGGATTGAAAACTGCATATAAAAAAACACAAAAGAAAATTTAAAGCATAATATCATAGAAATTCCTATGGATTTTCATACAATTAGTAAAGTAAAATTTGTTTTAGATCCGCAACAATTGTTTTGCGTTTGTACGGGGAATTAGAAAAAACGATTTGTATGGAAATCAATACAAATTTTCTTGGCTACTTTGATTTATAGCAATTGTTTTCCACTTTATTTATATGCATTTTCCAATTCGCATTCGATTCGCTCCCTCGGATTCTATAATCGACGTGAGAGAAACTTAGGTTCAATGTTTTTAAATGTAGAGTAATGCTTGGTCTTCACTCGCCCAATTTTGTCATGACGCTAGAATGTCATGACAAAATGTTGTTTTATTGAATTTGCTCATGCGCATTCCACCTTGACAAGGAGAAAATTTATTAAAATTGTTAATGTTTTTGTCAAGACACTGTGACAAAATGAGTAGAAAATAGTATTTTACACTCAATTAAACAAAACAGAGAGCATAAAAGGATTTTGCATACATATTTTGCTGTTAATAGTTGTGAGCATAAAAATACAATGTTGTCGTGACAAAATTTTGCGTCAAAATTGACAAAATTCTATCGTCAAGACAAAATTTTGCGAGTGAAGACCGAGCATAAGAATAAAGCTCTCGAACCATTTGAGGTTTCACTTAACAAATAAATCATGCTTAAATTTGCTGTTTGACGCCAGAGATAATCATTTTCGACATCGTCGATATATTTAATTATATTCTCTACATTGTCGACGCCATTTTTGAATGATCTACATAGATTGTCTACACGAGTAGAATATTAATTAACTACGCGGTGTAGAAAATACGGTACCACATTAAATTGCCCATACTTGGTAACATCTTTAAAATTGCTAGAATCGGCCATAGTGTAGTGAGTTTCACGAATATTTGACTTTTTTTAAAATCGTCGAGTTAAAACTTGAAAGCTTCAACCGCTATTAGGCGATGTATGCCCTGGTAATATCTCTGATATTACGTGAATCAGCCATAGCGTAGGAAGTAAATATTTTGACGAATATTACGCAAGAGTGACAGAACCCAACATTTTTTATTTTTCAGTAGAGCGATTTGAAAATATCACTCAAAATTGTTTGTAAAAACGGCGTTTTCCAAGAGTAATTAAAAATACATTCTGATTAGTAAAATAAATTTTTTTCTATTCCTACATCACCAATCGGATCTTTATTTTTATAATTCTTTAATATTTTGCAAATTTTTGTTACAATACTTTCCAATATATTAAAAGGTTAATTTCTTTCGCGAATTGAGACATTTTTTATAAAAAAATTTACAAATCGTTTGATTTGAATATCTTAGATATGAGTGAATTTTGAGTTGTGTCACTGACGCAGCGATTCACCCTTTTCAAAAATTTGAAGTATTAAAACTTGTGTGGAGCAATCCCAAATCTTTTTATTTTAATGTGGTTAACTATTTTTAGGAGACCGATTCATCTACTATTAGGTGATGTATAGTCCTAAAATTTGGTAACATCTCTGACATCCCTCGAATCGGCCTTAGTTTATCAAGTATTTGGACGAATATTTGAATGTTTTAAAATTCGTAAATTAAAGCTTGCGTGCAATCTATTTATTTTAATGTGGGTACCTGGTTTTAACAGTCCAATTCGCTCACTATTAGGCTTTGTTTGTGCACATTTAGCAACGTCTCTGTAGTTCCAGTGAAGCAAATTAAACGAGTATGTACTTTTAAAAAATTTGAGGAGTGAAGCATTTCAAATACTTTTGTTGCAATGTGATTATGTGTTTTGAATAGCTCAAGTCGTTCACTATTGGATGGCCTATGCCCACACTTCTCTCAGAGATCGTAACCTCTGACCAAGACTCAAATTCATTGTTGAGCTCCACATGGGCCAGAATAAACCACATAAAGTACTATTATTTTATCCGAAATTACAAAAATTCTATTTTTCAATAAATTTGTATTGTTTGGCTCAAGTTGCATAATCCTATTCGGGTAGAACCGGCTGAAAACCCTCATGATAATCCTAATTTCGAAAGTTTAATTTTGTGAAAAAAAATTTCGTTGCATGAATACTGAAAATTTCGCTATTTCTAATTAAATCACTTGAACTGGATATACTGAACATTACTAAGGTTTCCTATGGCCGATTCTAACCAAGAAGAGCATGTACAACCATGAAACTTGGTCCATATATTTAGTATATCCAATTCAAGTGATTTCACGAATAAGTGAAATTTCCAGTAATAACCCAAACAAAATTTAAAAAAAGGGATAAAATAATGATTTTATATGTGGTTGATTCAGGCCAATGTCGAGTACACATAATGAATCTGAGTCATAATAGGTTAGGTTTATCTAACTTAAATGATTTTTGCTAAAATCTGAGATTTGAACATAAGCAATCAACTTAAACAATTTTTATACATAAACGGCAGATTTTGGATTCTTAGGGTCGATTCAATGGGAGATCAACATGAAAGACAAACATGAAAGTTTTGTTCCTTATTAGTTTGAGTGGTTTAAACTTTTAATAGCCATTAACAGGACATCACAGAGTTTGTACCTAAATGCCACTGTTATCGGATGATTTCTATATGCTTAACGTTTGAGTCCCATAACAGGACATCGCAGACTTACAAACTCCTAGACCTAACGTTTCAAATTGCATCTTTGACATATTTTGAGCTTGAGTGAATTACTTTTAACTACCAATAACAGAGCATCGCATAGTTTGAACTTATTCAGTACAAGTCAATAAATGAGATGTCCTCAAGAAAGTCGATTAGTAATTGAGGTTATCGGATTTTAAAACTGCGATATCTGCTTATGACTGTTAAAGAAAAATCACTCAAGCGCTATTGTGATATCGAATTACGTATTGTTAAATTTGTGTTTTTATACAGAGATTAACTTTTTTATTTTTGTTTAAATTGGTTAATTCAATCTTCTTTACCATAAATATTTTAATGTATCAACAGAACGAGATAGTTGTTGGAAACGTATAGATAAGAGGAAAGGACGGTGAGCTTCTTGTAATTCTCATAAACAAAAAACAATTTCGATTTCCAAGATTTTTTTTTATTTCACTCAAAAATCCAATAAGAAATATTTTAACATTGTACTTACTAATACATATTTATTTTTGTTAATTGTAAGAAACGGCACGACTATGTACAAACCCCAACTTTTCATGGTAGTTGTAGAACAAGAATGTTATTTTAATTTCCTTAATGTTGACTATATCAGCAATCATTGATTTTCTTATATTTTCTGCCATAATCTTGCAAAATGAGCTTGTGTAACGAAAAATGTATAAATCAAAGAAACTTATTAAATGTTTTTATTAAAACTTATTTACATAATTTAAATTATTCTGTTACTTACGCTTTACTAAAATGTTATACTGCAAATTTTACGAAATGTCTTTTTACATCCTCTTGAAATACAAGAGCTCAAAAGAATAAAAGGGAGCATCTAATTATCATTTAACCCTACACCAATTAGTGCTAATAACAAGCTGAAATAAATAAACTATGGATAATAAAAAAAATGAGGGATGTTTTTATTTTTTGTAATAAAACACGATGATATTTACTTTCTGTCTATTGTTGTAAAAACATTTTTTTATGTTGTGTATTCTTTATAGAACACAGTTCCTTGGTCAATTTTAATATCATTATTAATAAATGTTTTTTTAGAAATTCTATCCGCATGTGTTTTATCTAGTTCGTACATACGAGCTTAGAAATTTTTATTTTATAAATTTTCAATTTCTCGTAATATAACGAAAAATTGATGATCATATTTCGAAACCAATTAAACTTTTTATTTAGTTTTAACAAAATAATGTTATTCGATCAAAAGTTTTAATTAACGTTAGATATTTTGTACCAGATGCGGATTTTTTGTTATATGTGCTAATTGCCAGAACTCCTTAATCGTATATCCATCACATTATATACTACAACCAACAATCGCAAACATTACGAGTAAATAATTCACAAATCATAAAAATAATTATGATGTCTAATTTTAATTGTCTGTGTTTGACTACATGTACACAGCCAAATCAAACCAATAAAAAATTATAATTTATTGTAGTATCATATCGTACAGTGTTTGTGTAATATTAATTACACTAAACAGTGACGTCCCACGACATTCATTGTGTTATAATAATTTTAAAATTTTTATTGATTTTACTATTAATCCGTGTACTTTATAGTTCGGTTACGTTATGTACTTACAAAATCACATATCGTACTTAACACACAGCCAACAAATGAAACCGAAAATAACCATATACTACCTCTCGTAATATAGTTTTTAAACGATGCAGCAATTATCACATATTTAATTGATTGTTATTTAATTTTAATTGAATTGTGAATTTTATAATAGTGATTAGTGTGAGTATGTGTCTGTATTATGTTATACATACATATTTATAAAATATACGGTATAGTAAAGTTTTGTAGTAGAATACTAAATATAAAATAATGATGATGGTTAATTAAGAATTTAATTTATTATAAATGGGTATCATTATATTTAATATTTTGTTTTGGCGGGAAAATCTACATTATAAATTATGTATTGTGATTTTGTATTATTGTGAACTCTTATGAACCGTAATCATCGGGTAGTTACCGTTTAAAAAATGTATTTTTATTTTTGGTGGTACATATAAACTTAGTTTGGTTAGGGTGGCCTCATACGATCCGCTATTTATACCGAAACCCCATTACTTATATAACATCTCCGAAATCGACAACTGTCTGAAATTTTAATTTTTAAATTCGTTTACCCGATTAAAAACCGGTTGTCCAGAGGTGCGATGGTAACGAAATGTTTGTTGACCTTCCCCCTTTATCCCCGTAGTTTCGTTTATTTCCCATCAGAAGGCTAACCGTCATGAGCGGCATAATTAGCCTCGTGAACCCGTGAAAGTTAATAAAGCCGTTGGTCCATATTATTGCACTAATACATTTACCGATTTCGGACTTTTACCGTAACATATGTTACACCATTACAACAGGTAAACCTTAATTTCACAATAAATAATCAAACCGACCAAAAGCAGCTAACACATGCCATAAAACAATCATTAATGAATGAAAGGTAATAAATTATGATTAATAATTATAAAGAAATCAAATAAATCTCAGTTCACGGTTTCTTTGGTTTTATTTTGTTATTTCTACTGCAGCATCATCGTATTATTACGAGATATGTTTAAAACGTAAGTTGTAGAATAAAAATTTAATTCTTGTACAGGTGGTTCTCGACTTATGCCACTTCTGTTTGTTTGTATTAAATAATATTTTGTTCAATCGCCATTTTAGCTCGTAAATTTTCTCAAAACCTTTTATATACCTCAACTCAATTTCAATTGTTGATTATCACGTCACTCAATAAGTTCCGAGGCTAAATACTAAACAAACATTTTCCTTAAATTTGTCGATGCCTTTTTTTGTTGCACGAGTTATCTTTAGCCTCAAAATTGGCGTAGTATATCGTGTACGATTTGGTTATTGTATTATAAAACAGGGTGGTGTATCCTCACTATCGAATTTCACTTTTGATATTTATAATTTTATTTTACTGTATAAAATTTATACATATTTTGATTATAAACTTCGTATATTGAAGGTTATATATAAATTATTCCTAAAAATCCTTTTTTAATTTTACGTACCCGAGACCTTGTATGCTCACCAACCAAAGAAAACCAGATGAAATTTTTTATTTTATTTTATTCTTTTTGTGACATTTCACTTTTTCTTTTTGTTTATTCGGTTGGTAATAACTACCAGGGTTGCCACACGTGTACCTATTTTTAAAAATCGAATTTATGATGTACGTTGTTTCTGGAATTGGTGAATACGTACCAAAATGTAGATATTTTCAGCTATGAAAAATAAATTTGAAAAATTATTAGTTTTTTTGATAATCTTGGCGCTTATGTAGATCAAATAATAGTCCTAAGTAGCCATTGAAGAATATTAAACATACTACTCGCATTTTGAATGCCGCTAGGAGCGCTACTGGCCTCACGAGAAAAAGGTGGCCCGACTGATGCCAGACTCTTTGAATTGCAAAAAGCTTCTGAATCCAAGTTCATTTTAATTTAAAACTTTTAGAATAGGTTTTATGATTTACGTATTAAAACATGCCAAAAGTGGCACAAATCAATAAACGCAAACAAGCAACATAATTTTGCAAAAATTTATAATTAAAGCATATTCTTCGGTCTATTATATTTAAACGGAGCATGATGGACTGTGGACTAATCCATTCCTTGAAGCTTTGGGACCGATTCATGGATATGTAAAAATGTATCATTTTTGTTCCATTATTTTACTGTTCCAAAACAAAATACAATAAGAATTGCAATGTAACAACTCTCTAAAGGCCTTTCACACTATGCGATTTGCTCGACCCATTCGTAAACTCGAGCGTCTATGTTTTTGTAAAATTATTTTCATTTTATATTGGATGCTTAAGCAAAACGGATAGGAAAACCAATAAATACAATTTAAACATCTAGTAGGTTTTGAAACAAAATACAAACTATTCCACATTTACTCAGGCGTTTATTTATGTTTTTCCCAAAATTCATTTTCATACTAATCAAGTAAAAAGGAAACAAATTCTTGCCCTAAAATTTGTTTTGTTTTCTTTTGTGATAGTGAGACATTAGCCGCACATAAAATTATTGCTGCAAAAAATCCTTTCTTTAAAATTTTTTTTATAGGCGAAGAGGTAAGAGACGAAGAAATCGCATCGTGTTACTGCACTGTGTGGAGCGGCACAATATCTTTTTCTAACTAAAAATCTTGATATACTAAAAAGTAAAGTAATTTTGAACTTTACGAGGTTTGTCTGAAAAGTTTCTGGCCTAACAAAGATATATACAAGACATTTTTTCCTAAAATTTATTTTTATTTCTCTACATAGTCTCATTGTAAGTCTATACACTTTTCCCAGCGATGCTCCCATCTCTTCAACCCATCCAAACAGTATTCGGCGTCTTTCTCTACAAAATAGTTGTTTACGAAGGGATGTTCTCCTTATTCGACGAAAATCTCTGTCCTCCGAGTGCAATTTTTAGCTTAGGGAACAAAAAAAAATTGCTTGGGCTAAATTTCGTGCGTAAGGAGGATGGTCAAGAAGTTCAAACCGTAATTGGTAGATTTTCGCCATGACAACTGTCATTGTTTTGGTGGAGCAAAAATAGTTTTCCTTCAAATATGGCCGTTTTTCCGCAATTTTTGCCTTCAGCTTGTAAAGTAATGATGTGTAGTATGCTCCTGTTATGGCTTCCCACTTTTAAACATAATCGATTAAGATAACTCCATGACTGTGCCAGAGGATAGTTGCCTTCACTAATCCAGCCGAAGAAATAGTCTTTGTTTTTTGGAGCCACTGTTTTGACTGTATTTTGGATTCTGGAGTGTAATGGTGTTTCCAAGTTTCATCAACAGTAGTTAGCCGACGCCAAAACTTTTATTGCGCCTAAACTGCGCCAACAGAGCATTGGACATTTTCATTCGAACACGTACGAGGGCTCTCGTACACAGCGTCCAATTCGTTTTTGATTTACGTAGGCGTATTGCCTTCTAAAAATAAATATTTAATGACAGCTCGATACTCGTTTTTTTCATTTTCCTAAAATCACTCACATCGACTTACGCAAACTATTGTTAAACAACAACTACTCGTCCAAAATGGCCACTCCGACTTTTGTTGGCGAGTGCTGCCTTCCGTTGGGGTCGGAAATTTTTCAGACAACCGTCGTATGCCCTAAGATATTCAAAACCAACTGGGACTCTAAATGATTTGGCAAAACTGCAATTGAAGTAAATGTGAAGCTGTGATTTCGTGTTATATACGCTGGTGAATGTGTTTTTTTGAAAATTGTTTTAATTTGTAATACGCTACATCACCCTCCCGGCAGTTGACGGGTTTTATTAGATCGAGAAATAACGCGTATACGCGTTGATTCGAATGAATTTTTGTGGCCCCGACCGGCGGTCCTCCAGCGGAACAGAGAATTCCGTGTGCTGGTTTTAATCTAAGCAATAAATCGCAATTCTGGAGCGATTTTGGGGATAAGATTTTTCATGGTGATGGGAAGTTGTTAGATGATTATTTCCAGCTATTGAGCACTTCAGATTTTCTTTCACTGTTACTCGGATACCAAGCAAAATCGATTGAAACTTTGGACCCGAGCTCTGAGAACAGCTTTAAGCTGTCGCTGGAAACGTCAACCATGCCATTCGCTTGCGGATCGTGTTAATCGATCGACACAGATTAAAAAATGAGTTGTGGACATGTTCCAATGAACCAGGTGAAATTTTAAATCGGATAATGCATCCGCGACCACGTTTTCTTTACCGTTTACAAGCTGGCTCTCTGTGGTAAATTGACAAATAGAATCCAAGTGCTCGAATTACGGTCAGTTTTAGACTGACTGCTCTAATCAGTGACTTATTGTCGATTTAAAGGTTGAAGTCCCGACCTTCGACGACGTATCTATAAAATGTTCAATTGCCAAATGAATTGCAAGTAATCCCCGATCAGATGCAGAGTATTCTTGTTCGGCATTTGATAACTTCTACGAGAAAATCCCAATGGTTCCAACAATCGTTATTGTACTGGCTGAAATGCATCGATCGGCCAGGGATTCTGTAATGGTAGAATACCATTAAATGTTGTCTTATGGCTGATAAAATCTAGAGTTTTACCGCTGAAAACTCATTTCGAACCGTTTATCTGAACAACGAATTTGGCTAGCCGTTGGTATAGTTTCCAAATGTCGTTCGTGATGTTCTTGCGTTTGTGATGCCGCAAAAATGTTGTCACTATATATATGAAAACTAAATCCAAATAACGAACGACTTCGTTCATATATATATATATATATATCTGAAACTTTTGCAGGGCATTCGGGTAAATTCGAAGAGGCCAAATGGTATAGTGCGATCTAGTATCGTAACCGTATTTAGCCGCAGTTGTTGTCGGTGGTCGGCAAATTTCTAATTCCACAATGTGCTGAAATTCTGCAAATACAGCTTTATGACGCACCAGATCTAGTCGCCATGGTCGAGATATAGGTAAATGATTTTTCGTGACGATATGATGAAGCACCGAATGTCGTACTGGTAACTTGTACTTTAGCTCTGCAGTTAGGAAAGTATGCTTTTTTATCAAAGAGCCGTTGCCATTGTTGGTCACGTAATTGATCGATGTAGCCGTATTAGTCCAAGCCGTCGTGGCATTGATTGACAGCTAGGGCACTGAAACAACCAGTCGCCTTGGTTAAGATCAACACTAAGCCAAAATTATTTAGAAAATCGGCGCCAATGATTGGACGATTCACACCTGCTTAAATTAAAATATGTGTGAACAGGCGTTTAAGCGATTGAGCCATTACCGATCAATATGGATCGTTTAATACTTGATGGTGTTCATTGTGACACCTCATACACGACAGTTGCTCCTTGCCAGAGAGTCAAACCGAAATTAAAAAAGTTCCGATCTTTGTTTTTTTTTTTTTTGCTTTTCCCTGTACTGTTCTGGGGCCTAGGCTCTCCCAACTCTTTCGCGGTTCGCTTATTTACGTCCTTAGCTTTACGCCTGTATTGGCCAATTCGAGGACGTACGGATATAGGTCCGATTTTTATTACCATCTACACATTGCATAGCTCCATGCCAGCCTATACTGGCATGGAAGATGGGTCGGCCCATGAGGTCGATCTTTGGTTTCGGGTCAAATTTTTGATTTTTTTTACAATCCATCTTCAATACATTTTTTCTAATTTAATTCAGAATGCTAAAAGAACATCCAATGACTGGGACTGGGGGTTCGAAAAATCTTATTGTTAATATTTTGCAATAATTTTTTTTACACATAAAGGATGCCTTGTTAAAATTTTATAGAAAAAATAATCAATAATATTTTTTAATGTGGTAGATGTTAGCCTTCCTCCATGTATAGAAGTGTCTATCGTTCTGCAACTTTGGGTTGAATTTATTTGTTGTTAGTAACCGCTAGCTCTCATATCATGTTTTTAAGAGACCCCAAACTACCTTATATTTTTCTCTATAGAGGATAGATGGCGGCATGTTTCTGTTTCCAAAAAAAGGTGATATCTTCTTAGAATTTCAAGAGGTGCCTTGCATGGATTTATTGCTCTGGTCTAAATCATCATGAGCCAGTACGTTTTGGTTTCCTGTGTAACTACTCTCGTGTAGCGACGTAATTCCTTATTGTATTTGGTTATTATTGGCAACTGCCTTCGTTCCAACCATATAGTAAATCTAACCTAAAAATCTTCTAGTTAAAAACCATCTAACTATTAGTACAACAAAGCAGATTATTTTCTCGATGTTACATTAAAAACATTGCCCAACGAGCACAGGAGTGATGATCTATGTTATATCCATTCTGGCGCATTTGAAATTATTTCGTTTACTTTTATAGTTAGATAACCGCAGTTACCTTAACTTTAAGAAAAATTGTGTCTCAAAATAATTCGTAATCTGGATTATTGAAAATTGTCTATGATTTGCATAATATAATAATAATCCAATAGCAATTTTTTCCCTTTAGTTACCAATGTGTAGAACTTTATTGTTATAATTCGCTAGAATAATATGTTGATGTATACGCACTTAAATTTCATGAGCATGCCACTTTACTTTTGTATTTTAAATACTATAACCTAATCGAATTTTAATTAAAAGAAAGCGATTTAGTATTTCGAAACCAGGCCACAGAATCCATTAAATTTTAGTTCTCTTTAACCTAGTATTATGCGTCTGCGACATAAGTCGACTACTATCTGTTTAAAAAATACCACATTCCGGAAGCACATTATATGTTAAAATTCCCAATAAATAAATTTATAATAATTGTTGCTAAGCTGCTCCGTAATACATCCATAATAATAACAATAATTATGCGGGAGCTGTTATAGATTTTTGTCTTATGTATATTTTATAAATACATATACCATCCAATAAACATTATGATGATAGCATAAATTACCGCCGGCTGACATCGTTTTCTTTTTATTATTATTATTATCATTATTAATTATTATAATTATAACAACAAAAACAACAATAAAAAAATTATATATAAAACCTATTAAAATAAAATTTGCACCGGTTGAAATGTGGTTTGGCTGTGTTTTTATGCTTACATACTGCTCGGCCCAATGCAGAAGAAAAACCTAAGCAAAAACACAAAACAAAAATTAAATTATTAATTCATTTAACGGCAGTTAATCAATTTTAAGATTGAAAATTGGTTGTTTATTTATTCTTCTGTGTGTGTTGCTGCTGTTTCCTTCTAATTATAAATAATTGCTTTTTAAATAATAAGAAATGAATTAAAGGCAACAAAAAACCATTTTGTACACTCATAAATGTTTGTACAATAATTTATGTGTGTGTGTGCGTAAATACATATAGAATACACACTTATATTAATTATACAAATAATAATAATCATTAAATGTTTTAATTTGTGTGAAATAATATGATAAAATTATTTTTATGTTCTTTCTGGTATTTCACTTTAGATTTAATTGATTTATTTATTTAACAACATTTAAAGTTAAATAAACACTTATTAACAATCGCACAATTGAGATTAAATTGTTCTTATTCACCATTATTTACACTAAGCATTTAGTTTTTTTACGATTAGCTTCATCTTGTGTGTTTATTAATTAGCTTACACTTTTTTATGATTGAAGATGGTGTTGAAATTTGAAACCACCAATTTTTCGGTTTTTGGTAATTCAATATGTTTCCGTTTGAGTAGAGAATTTCGGTGAGCGACCTGATTGTTTTCAAAACATTGGTTGTTTGATAAGGGTACTGCAGTTTTGTTTATTAGCATTAGGGCATGATTGGCCTTTGTATGTTTATAATGTAATTTTAATGGCCAGTTCCTTAGATATATCCAATCCAAGTTTATAGTGTATCACTTGTTATAAAATCAACGCATACTATTTCTGCACTCTTGAAAATGATTCTTTATAAAACCAATAGTTTGTTGTCATTTGTTTTGTAGCCGTAGATGTTGTGAATTTATTCCTTTTTTTTGTTATAGGACGAATATAAATGAGTAAACTGATAAATAGTTTTATTTTAGTTTGACATGGCTAGTTAATTTGCTTAAAGTGTGTAAAAGTGGAAAATAGATTTATCAACGTACTGAAAAGGAAGAGTATCGTTAATGCTCAATTTAAGTATGTTTGTATTTTAGTACACATATACACTTAAAAGAAAAAGTATCCGTACACTCAAAAATTTTGAATTAAAAATAATTTTAAGTATTTTTCAATTAGTTTATTAAATATATAAACTTAATATTTAATAGTTTATATATTATTTAACAGTTTTTGTATAAAATTGTTCTAATTTAATACAAAAAAAAATAATAAAAAAAAGTTATGTAAAAATTGATATAATAATTAGGCGAAAAAGTATACGTACAGCAGTACTTAAAATTCAAATTAATGCCATTAAAAATCAGTTTAATATTTTGTTGGGCCGCCTTTAGATTTAATGACCGCCTGCATCCTATTTGACATAGAAGATACTAATTTTAAAGTAATAGATGGATCGATTTTTACCCATTCATCTTGTAGTACTTGTTTCAGCTGACTTTTACCTTCAATGTTGTGCTTTCGTATCCTTTCTCTCTAGTTCGTCCCACAAGTGTTCGATGGAATTCATATCGGGCGACTGCGGTGGGGTCCCTATTTGATATTTCACTTTATACAATAACCAAGTTCTTACTAGTTCTGCAGTATGTTTGGGATCTTGGTCCTGCTGGAAAATAAAATCGCTGCCTAAACCGATTCGACTCGCGCTAGGTAGCAAATTATTTTGCAAAATCTTCAAATAATCGAACCTATTCATGGTATTTTCGACGAAAACTAAATTTCCGACCCCATTGGCTGACATATACCCCCATACCATAACGTTACCGCCACCATGTTTTACAGTTCCGGTCAAGTTTTTAGTTTCCAATTCTGTGTTGGGCTTCCTCCATACACGAATCCTTCCATCATTACCGTAGACATTAAATTTACTTTCATCACTAAAAATTACGTTCGACCAGAATGATGCACTATTATTAATATGAGCTTGAGCAAATTTTAGCCGTTTTAACCTATTTTTTTCATTTATGAATGGTTTTTTTCGCGCCACTCGACTTTTGTACCCAGCTTTATGCAACATATTACATATGGTGGACCTGTGACATGATTTCCCGGTTTCTTTTAAAGCTTCTACTGCCAATTTGTGAGCACTGGTTTTTGGATTTTTCTTTATTTTTCGCACTATGTTACGTGATTCTGCTTCATTAAATAGCTTAGGTCGCCCCATACGTGGTTTAGATTTTAGTGATCCGGAACTTTCATAGTTTTTTAAAACCGTTTGCACCGTTGAATGTGTAAGATTTGTTAAACGACCAATTTCCCGCAGCGATTTACCTTTGCCACTTAAATCTACAATGATTTTGCGAATTTCAACAGGAACTTCTCTGACTTTAACCATTTTTAATATTTTTTTAACCACACTGATTAATTAATCATGAACTACTAAAAATTGACAATCTACATGCTAAAAATCAAAGGTAAGCTGATTTACAGTTATTTAAAAGAATAATAAATCGAGAATAATATTATAAAAAAATACTGTACGTATACTTTTTCATCAACATTTTAGGGGTTTGAAACATAATACTCTTACCTAACTATTGTCAGGGGTGGCGAGTTAATGAAATGTCTGTAAATATTATTTAATAACGTGTTGGCTATTAAATGAAAACTAAACGAATTTAGAAGTTTTCGTTTTGTGGATACTATTCAGGTTTGAATGTGAATTTTAATGGTGTACGTATACTTTATCGTTTAAGTGTACATATATGTATTTGTAAAAATTCGTTGTAGTAATTTAAAACGATAACGGCCGGGTTTCATTCAGAATGGTCGAATTGTAGAACTTCATCAAAAAGACACGTTAAAATCCCAACACAAGTTAACCCTAGTTTATCAGAATCCTAGCCCAGCTCTAGAAACTAAATTGGAGAATTATCGGTTGAGAAACGGCCTGGTTCCATTCATTATGGCCGAATCCCAAAATGTCGTCCAAATTTTGCTACGCACACTGAAGTTGGCCATTATTTGTTGAGAGATGGCCTCGTTCCATTCAGCATTATGTTAGAGTACCAATCCAATCCTTTGCCAATCTTCAGCCAATTACCGTCAATTCCAGTTTGACGGTGATTGGTTGAGGATTCATTGAGCAAGGCATAAATATGTCCTATGCAGTATAAAATTACACTTGGTAATTTATCACATATTCTTTGGTGACCAAATTGGTAAGGCATTTTTGTTTTGTTGCGAAATAAGCTAAATTTGTTTCAGTTATCCAATCTGGTAGTTAACCTGGCATTAGATAACATTAATAGTTTACAGGAATCATAGTCTTGGGATGTCTCACTTATATTTTGCAAGTTTATGAAAGGTTTTTTTTGTTTCTTATTTTTTTTTTTTTGCTATTTCGTGGGTTGCTCAATTCAAGAGTTAAAAACTAATGGATTTTAGAGTAATTTGGTTTTAAATTTTTTTTTATTATTATTTTTTATTAATATAATTCAAATAACTATATGGTTTCAAGAAATTCTTTTGTAAGTTGTGGAGTTGCTGAGGATTAGGAAGCCGGAAAATATTAATTTAGAATTATATTTCAGGAAATCTACGAATGCTTGTGAAATAATAATATTTCTTTGAAATATTAATTGCTGATTGTGTAGACTAGAATTGTGTTACTAACTATCGACTTTAACTAGGTGTCTGTAACCGGGCCGATTTAATTAATCAATTTTGTTTACGAAAAATATTAATGCAGAATTATATTTCAGGAAATTTCCAGATGCACGTGAAATAATAATATTTTTTTCTCAGGTTGCTGATTTAGAGAAGCAATTTTTGAAGTCCAATATCATCATTATCCATTAAACCTATTAATCCTTTATCTCTAGTATATTAGAATTGTGTTGTGCCGTACGATCGCTAGGTGTCTGAAACCGGGTCGTTCTGTCCCAAAAAGAAAACCTTTCCTATTCTTTCTATTGTTATGTGTAAACAAGTTGTAGGAATAGGCCCGGCGTTATCCGGGACACTTGTCCAGTACTTGGTTCTTGAAAAGTAGAGATATTTAGAGAAGAGAAGATGAAAAACGAAGGATTGTAAAACAATTAAAAATTCGAAAAAATACAAAGAGACAAATAAACACAGAACTTTCAATTATTCCATTGATTTAACGGTACTCTAGGTCAATGTATAAATTCTTCTAAGTTATTTTACCCAAAGGAATACCTACTCGTCACATGTTTCGGGTCTTGGTACGGAAAGTATAATAAAAATTATGATACCGATCAAATCATTTATATTCGATTCTTTGTCCCATTCCAGGTGAACTTGGACAATTCTACCAAAAACGACGTAGATACTTATTACTGAGTAATTTTCCTCTAACAAACTTCCTCGAGTGGGGAGACCATTTACTTCAATCATAAATCTTTGATTGTGAACAAGTCGCTGAAGTTAGCCCGAACCCGAATTTTTTTGGTTATTTTCTTAGATAAGTGTAGTCATCCCGAAAAAGTGTAAATAGTAAAAAAAAATTGTAGTCTCATCCCGAAAATACTTGGGAAATGAACAAATAAAGCAATTTTCAAAAAAAAAATATTAAAGTGTAAAATAATGTTTTCGAAAGCAGTGGAAAACAAAAACATGGATTTCAAATAATATTAAAACCACAAAGGAAAAATATACATAATATTTAAAATTAAATTATGCATAAATTATACACAGAAAAAAGATCTCAATATACTGTCATACAGCGGGATTTACGGCCAAATAAACCAAAGTACTGACTACGATATAAAAACTGCCCTATGTGCATATCAGGTGGAAAAAACTTTTTTTATTTGTTAATCTAAAATAAACGCGATTTTTTGTGGAGTTACCATAAACCCGCATTAAATTCTGTTCTGAAATACCTAGAGATATAGCCACCCAATGGCGTATACGACCAGATAGGCCAATGTACTGACTAAGATGTAGAAAACACCCTATGTGACCGTTGGCCTATCTGATCGTGTACTTCATTGGGTGGCTATATCTCTAGGTATTTCAGTACAGAATTTAATGTGGGCCCATGGTACCTACACAAAAAATTTCTTTTTGATTAGATAAACAAAGAAAAAAAGGTTATTTCCACCTGAAATGAACTTAGGGTGTTTTCTACGTCTTAGCTAGTACATTGGCCTGTCTGACCGTGTACGTCATTGGGTGGCTAAATCTCTAGGTATTTCAGTACATAATTTAATGTGGGCCCATGGTAACTACACAAAAATCGTTTTTCGAATAAATAAACAAATAAAAAAGGTGGTTTCCACCTAATATGGACATAGGGTGTTTCCATTTCTCAAGTTTTTTCATTTTTTACTAGTACTATGACTACACTTATCTAAGACAACAACTAAAAAAATTCGGGTTCGGGCTAACTTCAGCGATTTTTGTGAGCGACATATTTGGAAGCGATATTCGGTTTGAGTTATGTTTGCTCTGCCTCCCCACTAAAACATTTTGCAGTTGAATAGCTAAATCTCTTTTAACGTGTGCTTGACCGGCCAAGTTCCCTAGCATTAAAGATTAGACTATATGGGCTAAGTCCGACCGACAAATTCATCTTCAATAGAAAAATGACAGCCAGTACTATCAACTACTCTTGCAACTTCTGACTGGTATATATTTCATGATAGATTAAATCCATATTTCCAGTACATCCAATAACATAAACCTTAGCCCCTCTGCTGTCCGAAGGGATCAAGGCTTCCTCTTTTAGATCGTCCTTTAGTTCGCGATATAAATAAATTAAAATTTGTTTCGTCCATGTAATGTAAACAATGGGAATATTTTCTGACTGGCATTCTGGAATTTAATTTTGTTAACTACATAGAATTATTGACGATTGATAATTTATAGTTTGAATATAAACTACTTCTAACAATTTTCGACCCAAAATACACGCATGTAAAGCTTTTTGTTGCGCATTTTGATTTTATACGCCCAACAGATCTACACATACCATACATTTGTTATATGATCTCCATAATTGAAAAGCATTCCACGTTTATGCTACCAGAAGTCCTTTCTTTCACGTGTCTTCACGACTGATTTTTACTCACAAACGTAGATTCAGTTATCACAAAGTATTTCATCTTCAAGATAATTTATTTTCTAAAACGTCATAAGATTGTTTAGAATTTAGTATAAATCTTAAAGGCAGTTCCTAAACTATGGATTCCATTTTTTGAAAGGTATATAAAATAATTTTCATCGCTTTTGGTCGCCATTTTCTGGGTTAGTATATATATTGCGATGTTGTACGTGTAGCTCCAAATTATGCAAACCATAAATAATTTAATTTTTAAATTATGAGGCTGAATGCATCATGTCACTGTTGTTAAAATTAACATTGTGCTTATTTTTCAATTTTGTTTAATGGCATTGTTCCTTTAGCCATTGCGTAGCCGAGTTTCTGATGTCGGCACTTTATTAAATTTGGATGTTGTACCGGTGCTGGATAAGCAAATTCCTATAAATGGTAAATGCGATGTTAATGTTGGGTTTTTTGTGGAAGAAATTGGTATCTGCCAAATTCTTGGTTAAACACTTAAAACCTACATACTCGTACGGAGTACCCAAGTCCGTTTGTTTTTCGGTAAGATGTGGGTTTCCAAGTAATTTGTGCTGTTCCGTAGATAAAAAGCAAACCAACATATGAAACATCGCGTCAAAATGAACCTCTTTGAAATACTTTTCATAAGGATTGTTCATAAGCATTTCAGTCAAACTGTTTTTTGACCCAAAAACCTTCTTTTTGGATTACATAGTTCGTTATCAAACGAATATCCAAAATTGTTATCGTTTTTGTGACTTGAAGTATTTGACTGATATTTCTGCACTCCTAAAACAAACAAATATAAGGAGCTTTGTATTGGCTCTGAATGATGAACTCTTAAAATATTTTAAACATAACACGAGGTGCGTTTTTATTCGCACCCGATAGCGCACGATCAGCGTCAGTTGATTAATACTTAATTAAGTGTGTGGATATGACTCCGCCATTTCGCAATAGGTGTCGTTACTAGTACTGGTTACGTGCACTATAATGAGCAATAGTGGTATTCTATACTACTTGGTGTCAGTTGTCAAACGCAGTATGCGATGTGACGTGTAAACAACTAGTATTTTGAACTCCTTGAAAATGTCGAATTTTATTCCGAATAAACATCATTTGCGGGAAATTTTATTACATTATTTTATTGTAAAGAAAATTGCAGCGGAAACTTATCGCTTCAATGTGGAAATTTACCGGGAACATTCTCCATCAATACAACGTGCAAATAATGGTTTGGACGATTTAAAATTGATAATTTTTGCATTGAAGATAAAGAGCATGGAAAACCACCCAAAAATTTGAAGATGCTGAATTGGAAACGTTATTGGCTGAAGATACCTCTCCAAAATTATCAAAATTGGCTGCAGCATTAAATTGTAGATCGATCAACGGTTGCAAAACGTTTACAAATAATCGGAATGGTTCAAAAAGCTAGCAATTGGGTTTTACAGGAATTAACAGAAAGAGACCTGCAATAAGGTCATGCTCTGTATCTGATGGGATCACAAAGGTGTGGTATACGACGACAACTAATATTTTAGCGAGATTTAGAGGAAAACGACCAGCATGAGTGAATAGACACAACAAATTAATTTTTCAGCACGAAAATGCAAAATCTCATGTTGCAAACGTTGTGAAAAATTATTTAAAAGGATTGCCAAGTTCTACCCCAGGCACCGTATTCACCAGACATAGCTCACGGAGGAAGCATAGAGGAAAGTTGTAGCTTCATAGATGGAGCATACCTACAATAAATAATTCTTTCATTTTCTAAACAACAAGCGGAGTGATATTCACACACCCAAACAAAATATTTCTTTGAGCAAATCCCGATTAAGTTCTTCAGTAAAAGTAAGGGCAGCCGAAACCAAATCGTGTTCCACGACAACTCTGGTGGCTAAATGAATTGTATTAAATTCTTTTATAAGTTAATGCACTTGTTTAACATCAACAATTAACCGCTATAGATGTGATGTTGATAATCTTTTTTTTTTAAATATTTGGAGAAAGGCTTATAACTATGGCTCGAGATATATAGATATATAGACAATGCGCAATGTAATATATAACACATTAAAATTTTTTTTGTCACCACCAGAAATCGAACCCGGGACCCCCGAATCACAAAGCTAGCGCTCTATACTTACTTTGCTATACTTTGCTTACTTTGCTATCGAGAGCGACAAAGAGTAAGATAATCTTTGTCATGCCTTCAAATTACTTAGCTGCTAATTCGCCTTATACTTATTGTTTACCAGTGAAGTCAAAGCAATTATTTAAAGATCGCGTAACTGTGTGAAGTTAGGTAGAACTTCATTTTATTATTAGCTAGTTACTAGCTGAATGCTTGGCTTTGCCAACATGCTCCACCACGCAAGCGCCAGATAGCAAATATTAAAACACGCTTAATGATTAAGAGAAGGTAAGATATATTAGGGCATTTCTTATTCGCGCACGATAGATTCTATGCGGATCAAACAGTTTCATACACCTTATCCCAATGTGATCGCGCGACTTATCGGTGTAACTTTTATCAAACTAAATTTGTAAAAATAAATTTTATTTTGAGTATAAGGATAGAATAAATTATTCGTTTGGGTAAATTCAACCCAATTAGTTCGGTAAAATGTAAGAGCCGCCGAAATTCCTATTCCGTGTCTCTCAACGACTCCGGTGGCAATGAACTGTTCTAATCCTCGTACAAGACTAGAAATTTAAAGCAATTGCTGGAGGTGTTTTAAATTGAATGTGAGTTGCATCAAATTCGTTAGCTGCAGATTTGCTTTGGTCGACGGCCAGCTTTAATATTATTAATTTCTACTTAAACTAAAATAAAGTTAGAATTTAAATTTAACGTATGCTCTCCATAGCAATCGCCGGAATAGCGGAATATTAAGACGCACTTATTTGCTGCATTTTTTTATGCACTATTCGGAGCGCGAACTTAACAGTGGACCGGGAAATTATTTATTGGTTCTTTTTCTAATACCATGTCGCTTTACAATTTAATTTAAATACAACGGCATAGTTTCACTTGAACGTGTGACGTTTCGAATTGTCAACTAGACAAAAATGGTAGGAATTCATTTTTGCACAATTTAGGAGAACATTTCTCTCTATAAAAATTCTCATAAAAAATAATTATAAAATTAAGGCAGCCGCATCCCCTATTGATTGAGTACAATTCCCGATAATTTGTATTTATATACATAATTCAAACATACAACATTTCACCGATTAAAGAAAAAATTTCGTTTTTGAAATGTCCCAGCAAATAGAAACAAACTCCCGATTTATCCTTCGTAAACAATATGTGGGACTCACTAATTTTCCACTTTTTCCTTTCTGAGGTTTGGATACTCAATTGATTTAAAAATGCAGTTTAGTTTTAAAAATACAAATTGCGCCTAAAATAGCAAGTTGCATTTAAATTAGGTTAAAGAGAATTCATTGACTGATTGAATAACGGATTTAAGCGATCCTCATACAATATTTCAAGCAATTAGCATTTAAAACGTAGATAATTTCTGTAGCCTTTAAAAGAGTTAAACTTGGTAACAAAATTATTGACTGCAAACTTAAGATCACAACGACAATACAATCATAAAAGGTGTTCCAATTTGAGGTTACTTTTAAAATTTGACGCCTTTTAAGTTTTTTGTGATAAAGTGTCATGTGATATTTGACAGACGATACAAGTAGAAAAATTCCGGTTATTTTAAAAATGAAGAGGTATACAATCATTTTAATTTTGGTGAAAGTTATGAGAAGTTGTAAGAAAATATCGTACAACAATGTTTGTAGTCAGAAGAGAAGTCCAAACACATCAATTCATGCAAGATTAAAGTCAAAAATAACAGAAACAATTGATTTTTGGCGCGAACGCTTTGGTAATCGAACAATTTCTCGGAGATGGAACATTAACTGACCGCCTAAATCTTGCGATGTAATACTCCTAAATTGTGTTCCTATGCGAGGTTTTTAAAGGCAAAAGTCTTTGCCAATGTGCCACCAATGTGCCACCAAATGTTATCGAAAATTTTGGAAAGGAATGGTAGCTTGCTGTACAGTAGCAGAAGGCCGCTTACAAGACAGGAATGGAATTCTATAATTATGGCTAACTTTCAAACTTAAAAAAATGAAATAGAAATAGTTGTAAGGTAGCATAAGTCCGTTTACATAGCCCATTCATAAACTCTAAGTATACGAATTTATAACACTTTGATATTTTCACACAATACAAACAATTATTAACGTAATTACTATTATTAGCGCTGTGCTATTTTTCGACTATATACTAAATCTTATGTACGGGTATTATGTACAATACATAACAAAAACAGCAATAAAAAATAACAACCATAGATAATTTCTACTTTATTGTTAATATATTATTATGATTACATTGTACAACTAATGACCATGACAAATGAACAGAACCCTGCCACATATATCAGCTACTGTGCGCGTCTATATAGAAATCTTTTTATTTTCACACAATACGAATTAATCAAAAATGAAAAATCAAAACTCTATAGCCAACCACTATTAAACAGCGGGAAACTGTATTCTCTTTCTAGATTGTACGTACATGATCTTCGCATCATTATAATCATCAACATAATCATTATATAGCAAAATGTGCCAACATAATTTTTAAACTTAAGTCAAAGAAAGAAATAAGATTACATATTTTTATACGAAGATGGAAAAGCACAAAAAAAATTAATAAAAACAAATGATTGAAAATACTATACAGTTACAGATAAGAAATTGTTTTTTTTTTATCGTATGCAGCATATATGGATGGGCCCTACCTCTTCGTAACCATATATTGTATAACCGGTCCTTGCCATTCAAAAATAACAAAATACAACTCTTTTCAACTCTAAAGGTGATGACAAAAAAGATTAATAATCTTGGCATTTATCATCTTGGAAACGTGTATAATACTCTCGATCACAGGAAGGAGAATCATAGTACTGGTATAATAATGAAAAGACACCTACAGTTTCAATTTCTATTGAATTTTTATTTTTTCCCAATATATCGATTATTAATAACAATAATAATAATAATAATAATAATAATTATTATTATTATTACTATACATTTTTTGGGTTGGTTATATTCGAATAAAATAAAAGGATTGGTATTTATTCTTAGATTGTTTGAATGCAATTAAAAACACAAAACAACAAAAAATATGAATGAAATCGAAATAATGGGAAAACACACGGTGAGTTAATTTTTTCCAACTTCGCTATGGTTTATTATCAATTACGGAATACACAACACAAAAAACTACCGTGAAGTGATGAACCAAAACTAAAAGTAGTTTTTTCCGTATCCTCCAATCAGTATGCCGAGATTTTCGATCTGCTGTCTGTTGTGACACTGAGTGTACACCATTTTATTATTATAGATTAATTATAAATTTGTCACACTCACATACTGTGACTTAAATAAAAAAAAATTACATTTGATTTGTAACAAATCAAAAACAAAAAAAAAAAATTTAAATGTTAGATGAACATTAATCAAAACTATACACAATGCAATATAGTGGTGAGCGGTCTGATTAAATTTGATATGAAAATTAGTTACAAAATTAAAATAGTTCACTATTTTTCGCGGGAGTAATTCATACAGAATTAATGATTGATTCATGCGAACGAACCCGTTTTCGGATAAATATAACACAATAGGAACGGATTCTTTTAACGGGTATAGTAACCACAATTCTTTCTGGTTATGCAAACAATAAAATAAATAATTTATAATATAATAATTAATTAATTACAATTTATTTTATTGTAGCATGTCAATTGTCAACTAATTGTCAGAAATGTAAAACGCGATTTATGTTTAATCAAATACTATTTTACATTGTAATTATATTTTATTGTAAAAATTCGTATAAAATGTAAAACAATTCACTTAAAATATGTTTTGTTTTCCTTGTGACATTTAGTAGTTTTTGAAATTTGCTAAAACATGTCTAATTATCTATTTAGTGGATTTCTTGGTCTAAACTTTAGCGTATAAAAATTGTCGATATAATTTTTAGGACGATTGTGTAGCAGGCTTTTCAATTAATTGAATGATCGGATAAAATATGGTTGCCAAAACATTGGTCGTTATATCCGGCACACTGAGATTCTCATAGTTTTTAGTGAAGCCTTACTAGACTTTTCAAACTAAACTTTTCAAATTTTGAAGCTTCCGCTTTTCATTTTATTGTATAACTTGAAGTGATGTGTATAATTTATTTTGACGTTAGAAAGGATTAAACAAAGAAAAATGGAAAAACGGCCGTACTCTATTCGATGTAAGTTTATTTCTATTACTAATTAAATTCTATATACCTAATGTACATTATTATGTACATTATTATGTATTAGTTTAATTGTATGTGAGGCACAGATGAAAGCTTTTGTGCTAGAGACATCTGTTGAGATATTGCTTGAACTATTAGTATATTGAATAGTTTAGTTTGAAAAGTCTTCTGAGGCATACAGCATAAATTTTATATGGAATGTTTCTTTGTTTTTAGTATCTAGCAGTCTGTTTCTTCTAAAAAAAATATTTTTAGGTATCTTGTGATTTTTTTGTACTATATGGCAAATGTGGTAATTTAGTACATGTAGCGCTCCTAGCGGCGTTTTAAACGTCATCTCATCTTCAATATAAGTATACAAGATAAGAAAAAGTTAGTTTACAATTTTTTTATGTTCAACGAATTTAACAATAATATATTTTTGCGTTTTATAAGCTTTATATTATTATTAAAGACCGGATCGCATAGGCATTTTTAATAACAGAAAGCATATTCGTTTTGCCTATAAAATTTGCATTTTTAGTTTATTGTAATTCTACACGGAACTAACCATTTTATATTTACGCGTACCCAAAATTAGTATTAGAAATTAGAAAACAATAATTTTTGATCCCAATTTAAATTCGGAACAAAATTAACACATATTTAATTGGTGCATTAATAACAATTTTTGAAGTTACAATGAGTGGCAACATATGATTTTAAATTTTCTGTTTTAAAATTTAGCCTCTTATCTGATGATATGTTTTTATATTGTGAAAAGCTTCTTTCAACATCACAGGAGGTGATTGGTGCATACTTAAAATGTGCTGCATTTATTATTTCAGTTTGGACCGGTTCATTTCGTAGTACTTTGTTAATTTCTTTTAGCTTCTGGAAACCTGAATTCGTTTGAAAAATTATTTTTAATTTTGTTTTTATTTGTTCATCAGTTGATCCCGGTACATTTTCAATATTTCTAAAAACTTCCTCAATTACTGTGAGGCTTTGATTGAGGGACAACGTTGAGGTTTCTAATTGCTCAATTTTGTTTGGAATAAATCCATAGTTTGTACTAATGAAATCAATATCATTGCGCAAATCAATTTTTGCAATGAGATGTGAACACTTGACAATTCACGCAGCATCCTTTTCTAATTCCGCGAAGATAATGTTGAATATATCGAAATAATTTAAATAATAATTTTATTGAAACAATATTCTACTGCCCGTAATCATGTGCCCCATCATGTAACAACAGGTTGTGGTGGTAGTGGTAAATTTTGCGCCAATCTTTTAAAAACGCCTATTCTGGAAGGTGATTTTAAGAATATTTTTTTTAAGTTATTGATGATCGTGTCAACGTCAGAGAAAATGGATCGGATATAATTGGCAGTCTAATAAATACACCGAATTAATATTATCTAAATCCTTCCGTAAAATTCCAACTATAATGTTTGCAACGAAACGTCCAGCAGCGTCCATTGTTTCATCGATAGACATTAACATTTGATTGCCTTTAAGGTTTTCTTTTATTTCCGAAATTATATTTGCATAGCAAGAACTCAGATAATTTTTTTGAATGGTGGATTCACTAGGAATTACTTCTCTCGTGTATTTCTCTAGGAAAGACCTTTTGAAATAAAATTTAAATTTTGATTGGAAAGTTAAATTAATATATCAATTTCTAACCTGAGAGCCACATTTTCTAATTTCCAGAAAAGTGTGTTTGTAGCAACCATCATGTTGCATAGATCTAAACAAAATTTTTTATTCAAACACGTTTTTTTCTGGTTGATTTTCTTCATTTCGTAGTTTTGAATTTTGAGCCAGTCGAATATGCTTCAATGTTCTTAAATGTTGCTGAATGAGGTATTTTTTAATTTGACATCGCATTCACATAGCGTGCACACTAGTTTCCCGTCAGTAGTTTCTATAACTTCAAGGCCAAACTCTTTTACATATTTTATAAATAATTTTTCCGACATTACTTTTGTGTGGTTAGAACAATTTAATCGTTTGAGATGATACTTCAACACTTTCGGTGTCAGATAAAATGCCTTTTACATTAACAGTGTGTCTAGGTAGGTATTTACCAGGATTGATGATTGAACCGATGATTTAGAAGCTATTCAATATCATCTAAATAAATTAAAGCAAAATTTAGTGAACTCGAATAGTCCGCAGGGAGTTGAAATGGCTGTTTTAGGAATATCAGACTATTCAATCGGAATTTCTTGTTAACCTTCGACAAGATCCAATGTTGAGAAAACTGAACATCCTTCAAGTTGATACGAAAAGACTTGAAGGTGGGGAATTGGAGCGATCTGGAATGGTGACACGACTCAAACTATGGTAATCTCCACATCATGGTCTACAATCTCCATTTTTCTTCAAAAGGTGATGAAGAGGACTAGACCATGCACTATTACTTGGTCGACAAATACCAAGTATCATAAGATTTTCGAATTCCATTTTTGCAATATTCATTTTATCCGATGCCAAATGAGCCGATGAGTAATTTGATGTTTAACTGGTTTAATTGTTGGTTAAAATTTGCGAAAATTTAGAACGTAAATTTTGAATTTGTGAATCCATGTGTGGATAATGCTGACTATTTGCACAAGTTGGTAGCTCCAATTGCATAAAGCGATGTTACTGGGTGAAACAGTATTTGTTTGCGCAAATCCACAATCAGCCCTGTGTTTTTAAGAAAATTAGCACCAATAATAGGTAATGATGACACGTCTGCAATAATGAATTCCCATTTAAAATTTTGTCAAATCTAAAATCAACATCCAAAATTGTCGTTCCCTATGTCAAAATTGGTGTTCCATTTGCCGTAAATAATTTTGACGTTGTGATCGCTTGCGGAATTTTACATAAATTCAACCGAACTAGCGACACATCGACCCCATTTATTAAAAATTGTATCTTTGAAATAAGGTCTAAAATTAACAGACGACTGGTATTTACTTCACCAGGGATGGTCGCCAAATCCCGATGAGAATTTAAAAATCCTTATTGTCTTTTTATTTGAACAAAATTGATCCAAAAATTCATAAAATTTTAGAAAATTATATCTTTTTAAAGACATTCTGACGACGGGAGTATACAAACTAAGCAAAATTAAGCAGGGTCCAACGTGGATTATCCTTTGCTTAAAATTTCGAGCGTTTTATCTGCATTTAGCAGAATAGTTGGAATTAGTATTTTGAATTTACACGTCCATTTGGTCAGGACCACGATGTGTTTCCAAATATACCCATTGAATTTGATCGTGATCGAGGACGTGGATTAATCATAATTTTAATTTCAGATAAATTTTGAATTCTAAAATTTTGTTACCAAAAGGATTACCAGGCTTAAATGCAATTTGGTTTAATTTACGGAATCACCTCCATCTAGCTTGTCAGCTGGTTCAGTCAAAACAGTAACCGTCACATCGTTTTCAAAAATGGTTAAAACCACTTGCACCTGAGATGGTGGTTTTTTATGCAATGGTTTTCTGTCTTATGTTTTCTGATTACTTCCTTTTTAAAAACTGTATAAGGTTGTAAAACTTTATCACGCAGAATCAATTCGGCAAAGTGATTATGCAATCGAGAGTCCATTGTCCAACGCTCTCACTAGCGAGCCCGTGAAGTTTCTAACAAAAAATAACACGTATACGTATACGTCTCACTTGATTTTAATTTATTTTTTTCTTATCTATAATCATTGTATTTCATTAATATTTTGTATTTTCGGATAAATTTTATTTTAAAAATTTTAATTTTTAAATATACTTCATTCGGCGAATAATTTTACAGTGGAATAAATCACACTCAATTTATTCTAATAAGAATTTAATATTGAGTGGTACCAACACATATATAATTTGGGTTTTTTGTTATTTTTTGTTAGAAACTTCACACCGGTCTCACTAGCTACATAAAATTCTGAAATGGTGATGATTTCAGAGTGATTCTGAAATAGAAAACCAAACGGTGGAATTCTGTCCATACAGAGGTTGAGGCGGAACGAATAGCACTTATTTCCGAATTCTCTAAATTCGAGTCGTCTACATTTTCCGCAACTCTCGTTCGATCTGAAAGTTGGAAAGCAACTGGGTTATTTGCCCCATTATTTGGATTTAGAAAAATTCGAAATTGCTCGTTAAACATTTAAAGTATTGTAAGAACTTAACTAAATTCGAGAATCTGCCGTACCAGCGTTATTTACTGAAGTGTCAGCTGAACTATCAGGTTATGACATTTCCAATTTTTGACACACTAACAAATACCGAAAACAAAATAGATAAGTTCGAAAGAGAAAAGAAAAGGATATTATGGAAAAAAATCCCAAAAACAATTGAGTCCGAATTAAATTAAAATTGATTGGAAAAATAAAATGTTCTACAGAACAAAGGAATTCATTTTGTGTTCTTAGTATAATTACAGGAGACATCAAAATCATTTACTCGATTGTCTTCCAATTGATTTTTGGGTTGGTGCCGTTGATGTTGAAAGCGGCCGTTGATGTTAAAAGTAGCCGTTGGTGTTGACAGCGACCGTTGATGTTAAATAGATATTATTTAAAAGGTGGTCACCAGTTTTGGGAGGAGGGGAGTGGGTGTATATATTGCTTATTCTTTTAACCATAGTCCCCCAACAAACCACAGTTAAGTTACTTTTGAGGCACAACGATTACTTTTTTACATATAACTCTTTTACTCTATTTTTTTTGTTTCATTCGCTATTTTACAATTAATGAATTCATTTGAAACACTAACACACAATAAATTAATTAGTTTTCTTAATTTGTTACAAAGTCTCTTTAATACAATCATTTTAATAAATAGTTTACTTATTAAATTAAAAATACAATCTAATACGCCATTAAACTACCATAAACGTACACTGATTTGTAACTAATGCTATCTGAACAAAACCAACTTATTGCTCTATCAAAAATTGTTTTTTTTCAAAACTACTACGATTTAAATACGGAAAATAACTCCTCAGACAGAGCCCTATCTACTTTAGTACTCAAAACAAGATCTAATGACATACATGTAATTTAAGGCTCTGTATAGACTAATCAAATGTCCCATTAAAATATTTTGAGCTCAAATCGTTCACGACAAAGTGCTGTGTTATTTCATATAAATCTAGCAGACCTCGAAAATGGAAACCTAAGGTTTATCAAAATGAGTAGAGCCTAAAATTGTTTATGAGGCATTTGATTAGTCTATATAGTCTTTAATTCACATAGCTGCTATCGGTTTCCGGTTTGGCTTCCACTAGATTCATTTGCAAAGCCCAATGTTTTATCAAAAACTAGTAATATTGTTCTAAATGGGTAGTGCTAGCTTTAGAGACGTAAATTGTATTCGATTTGACCCATGGTCCGTGTATCTTCTGAACCATTTGTGACTTCTTCCTTTTCAAATAAGGGAAAAGAAAGCAGGGTGTTGGTAATTTAATCTCATATCTCAAATAAAATTTAGTAAATTATAGGAATTTTATATTGGGCTATTTATTTTATTTATTTCAGCTAAAATTTGGAAATTTTTATTTCACTCCTAGTTCTGATGACAATTACCGCAATCTGTGTAATTTTACCTTGTCACACAAGAAAAACATTAACTTAATTTTTGACAGAGCAAATAATTTATTTTTCTATAAATAAATGGAGGACTACTGGTAGCCATCAAGAACTCTATGGAAAGCTCTATTAGTGAATAGTTTTTCGAATTGTTCGTAGTCCATACATTACAGAACTTTACCGAATTTTGCTGCAAGAAAAGATCTTGAATTATAAATTTATTCAAACACAAACAAGTATAAAATAAAATAAAAACAAATAAATAAAACATTTCAACAATCACCAACAACAAACAACAAAAAATGCTTTCGTTGCACCACCAATTAATTCAAATTGATTCCAGAATCTTTAACTGAAACAAGACAACCATTTAAAATACAATAAAATTAAAGGAGCAAAAAATAAAATAAAATATTAATTTAAAATTTTAATTTTTTATTTTTTAAATTAATTTTAAACTCATAAATCACTTAATTTTTATTGAGAAGCAAAAATAAAAAATGTATACTTTGAACGACGGTTTGAAATGAAGATCTGACAGATTGATGTGACAAAAAGAAGAAAATACGCGCACAGGAGAAAATATCATATAAATATATCGGGGTATTTGCTTTATATCGGTATCAGTATGTCAAAATGTCTAGACACTTGGGATCATATGATCGATTTTTAGTGTACATTGTTTATAAATAAATAAAGGCCAATTATGGGTGAAAGAAGAGTCGTTGGCCGTTTCATGTAACGTCGAGAGATAGAAAGGTATCCAATGTTATAAGTTTATGTTATGTGCACACCATTCTTTGTTGTTTTGATATCAAAATTGGTAATAACTGCAAACTCTGTGCATCAAAAATGCATAAAAATATCTAAAATCCAATTTTGGATTTTTTTTTTATTTTAGTTTTTAATGGATGATTTCATGTTTACATTTTAGTTTTTTATATACGTGTATCTTAAGATCGTGGATAAATATACAACAAAAAATCGTATTTTTTGTGCATCTGTATGTTTTATGTGCTCGTAGTACGCGAACTGATTCCTAATTATTTACGAAGTGGTAAAATAAATCTCCGCGTGTCAATTTAAGTTACATTTGATGATGATTTGTGTGTATCGCGGATAATTGCCAAAGCTTCCTATATATCACACATGGCCAAATTGCGGCTCGCGAGCCACATGCGGCTCTTTGAAAGAATGAATGCGGCTCTCGAAAAGAAAATTATTTTGTGCTTTTAATCGAAAATATCGGCTTCGATTGTGTTAACTCTCGTAACGAGAGATTATTGGTGTTCGGCTCCACGTGTAGTGAAGAACGTAGAGGAGCTTGGCCATGCCTGCTATATATGGTCGAAATAATAATAAAATTATGTATTGGGGCATGACACCTAATGCCAATTTTCCCACAACACTTTATTAAAATCATATTTAAAAACAAATTCATTATAATAATATGTACAATTAATCGGTTTAATTAGTAATAAACATTTATTTATTTTTTGCTTGCAATTAACTAATCAAAACTGACAATTAAATAACTATAAATTATATAAAAAATGCATAAAATACAAACAACACAAAACAATGGTATCGTACAATGAACTGAAATGTATACGTTATGCGTGTATGAAAGTGAAGAATGTTTAATATTTTTATCTTCAAATTAATGATTTTTTTTTTTAAATTTTCTTAAAGACTGCAGAAAATTGATTTATATTAGATGTTAATGTGTTGAAAAAGTTGTAGCGCGATATTTCATCACACTGTACATGCAGCTTACTTTAAGCGCATAATAACAAGAATTTATATCTAATACAAATATCTAACGTTTTCTGAAGGCCATTCAGTTTTTTTTTATTGCATGATATATAAACGATTTTTTGTTTGTTGCTGGAAAATTCTCTTGCGGTTTGTGTGTGTACACATAACATGATTTTTCAAATATTTCCCGGAACTCAATAAAAAATTAATCATTTACATTTTATTGTAGTTAGAATTGGATGATAATCACATTTTTTTTGTATTTTGTGCATAAAATGCATTTAATATTCGTACTATTGTTGTTGTTGTAGTTTACGTTTTGTTTTTGCGTACTGGTTTGAATGTTTAATTCTTCTCAGGGCTTTTGATATGTCTTGAAATACGAGCAATAACAACAACAAAATTTGTATTATATGCGCGGACAACAAACAAGGAATAAACCCGAAAATTTATTGGGAAGAAGAAATCATAAAAAGGGGATGGAACCTAGCCGAAATTCTTAGATTTTTTTTTTAGTTTTAATTTTTTTTCTTAAGACAAAAACCCTAAAAAATTTTACCGAACACACAAAAAAATGTAAATAAAATTAACACTTTATTAACTGGTGGTAATTATATAGAGTAAAAAGGAAAAGGGTGAACGCTATAAATAACATTGAATCTATATTATACTAATTGTTAATAACATGCAAGTAAATTAATTTGATGCAAAATTGTTGTTTACTCGTGCTGTATTGAATAGTGCAATGAAAGGCCAGTGGCAAAATCATAAATAATTTTACAATTAAATTTATTAATCACAGTGACGATTAATTAATTGTATGGATAATGCGTTACATGTTTAGTAAACAAAGAAAGACTTTTAGCAAGTTAAGTAACCCTCTCATAATTCAAATTGTATGTGATGTTACTATGGTTACCACAGTAGTAAACCATAGAAAAATTGTTGATATATATATAATTGATTGTCATATTTTTTGTATGCATCGCGATTTTTAAAATTTCAGTGAAAACTTGATCTGTAAGGGATGTACACAAAATTTGATACTGTATGAAAGCTTTTTCCCATTCGTACTGCAATAATCCGTTTCTGCACTTGTTTCACAATAAATATAATACGAGTATTATAAAATGCTGGTTGTCACATAAGTCGCGCATGATTCCTGATGGTCCATATAACAATCCATATTTGGACATGTCATAAAATCTTAGTACATTAATTTGTGCGATTGATTGATTATGCGCTCGCGTTCCAGAATACGATTTAATGGTCTGTAAGGGTTAACCAAGTAAAAAAAAACATATTCCGTTTTTTTCTTCTTATCGGCTGGTAAAATTTATGAACAGTGTTTTTTTTATTATTATTATTTAAAATATATTATTCTCTTGTGTATATATATTTTTTAAACATTTTCATGTTTGTAAAATGTACGAAAATATATTCTGAATTGATAAGTGGGATCGTATTAGTGTTAGCTTTTTAAAAATTAAAAAATGTATATTTTTTTATGATTCTTAGTTGTCTACACTCGCGTTTTTTTTATCTTACATTTTCATTACACTGTTATATCGTATAAATATAAAACGCAGTACGAGAATATTGAATATTATTACAATATTTAGTAAGGTTGGGTTTTTCATTAGGTTATGTTTTTTTTTTGCAATACCACCATTACACAAAATAATAAACAACCTACTCTCGCAGTCAAGTCAGTCCATTCACAATTTACATTTACATAAAGTTTTTTTTATTTAATCTGTCGCTTATTTTGTCCCAGTTTTATGTATAGTTGTTATGTATGCGAAGGTAAATATATGTACGTATTTCAAACGAAACATAAAAATTATGTTTGTACTAGATTTGAAAATATAAATTGCAATCTGGCAATTTCATCGGGGACTACTCTATACAAATGGTACTTGGGCACTGTTAATTCTGACGAGATATAAAAATATTAAAACAATACACCAAGCAAAAAAAACTCACTCGACCGAAAGAGAAAACCTCCACGCCCTCTGGCAGTGCTCAAATTGCAACTGGCTTTTAACATATTATGTTATCGTTTGGTTATTGCATTTCTTTGTAAAGTTATTTTTTCTGTGTTTTTGTTCAGCTTTGATTACAGTCATAAAAAGTAAAGAAAACAATAATAATTATAATTATTATTATTATGCTCATGATTATATTAGTTTTTAAAAAAAAAATCAAAAATTACTACTATTATCACCCGCCACTGTATATTTCTGTACTTGTTTATTAGTTTATTGTTTGTCTACAGTTGGGTTTCTTTGAAATATGGTTTTATTGGCACATCATCTCTTGCTCTCGCTTTTTTTTAAATTTTTTCGGTATTTTACTTCATCTCTACCAGCACAAATAAAAATGTTTTGTATTACTTTCCATGGCGGTGGTTTGTTGCGCTAAAGGCAATTTTTATGTTTTGTGTTACGTTAGTTTTGGTGTTGGCTCTTGCAAATAAAACCAAAATGCTGTTGTTGTTTTTTATGCAGATCAATTGAATTATTTATTTTATTTGGTTTTAATTATTATTTTGTTTGGGTAAAGTTTTTTTTTGTCAAAATTTGGTCAAATGAATCAATTTTGATTCAAGATATAATTTGTATAGAGCTTTAATGAATCAACTTCTGAATAAAACCGTATATAATCAGAGCCATCTATAATTTAAAGAGCCACAATATTAAAATGTGCACTCTTACTATGCTCCCATAAGAAATAATGTAAAATAACTAATTTTTGAATTAATGTTTGTGATTGAAAATTTAACTGAATTATTAAAATGTTTATTTTATACGAGTAAGAACATATTCAAAAACACTTATTTAAAAATCAGCGAATATTATTAAATATTTAATTAATGAATATAAATTAAAGAGAGGCATAATTTTAATGTTTTTCTATAGAATTGAACTTTCTTTTTAGTTGTGTGCCTGATGATTGTCGATCTCGTGATTGTATAATTGTTTGTGTCAATTTACCATAAAAGTTTGCTAGTTGTATGAAAAATTAGTCTGTAAATAACTAAAAACTGTCTTTTTCAGCCACATGTGAAATTTTAAAGTTACAAGAGAAAATACGCTGTTTGTCGTTTGAAGTGACTACGACACTATGTTTAGTACATGGTTTTGCAAGGTAGTCGACTGGTATCACAGTAAATGTGTCACTTGAAACGGAAAATTAACTTAAATCGAAAATTATACTTTTTTAAATTATTTTTATTTATTACAACTGATTTAGAAATTATTTAGTAATTTACCTTTCATAATTTATATTCTCGTTTGGAGGGTTGTAACCTTTTGTCTAGTCCTTTTTACACAATTTTATTATATTTATAGATCAAGTGGTTTCTTTTGTGTTTGCTTATTTCCTCGCTGACAAAATCCCTCTTTAGATCTCTATGGAGGCTGAATACCCTAAGACCACATTTTTTAGATTATGTCTGTAGAGTAGCAGTTTTTTATGTAAAGTAAGCTCAGAATTTTTTCCTAAGAGCCACTTCAACTTTCTGTATTTTATGTTTAACTCTTATTTTTGCTTTTTGGTATGCTCTTTTCATTTTAGTTTCGCGTGTTGAGTCATGCCTAACTATTTTACCGTGTTTGTGTTGGGAGTTTTCTGTCAGTTCTACTGTTATCCAATTGGCCTTTTAGCCAATTTAGCCTCCAATAGTTCAGTTCTACTGTTATCCAATTGGCCTTTTTATTGGATATACAGGGTGTCCGCCGGGACCTTCCCTTTACTACTACTTTGTTTGTTTATGATTTTTGATTAAATGAAAGAGAATGGATCTTATATTGATAAATGTTTTATTTAATGTCGGCAATTATGTATGGAATACAATATCAAAGAAATGTCCGCCTCTGTTAGCGTCACAAATGCGAGCCCTTTTGAGCACATTTTTCATTACATTCTCACACATTTCACGCGGTATTTGATTAATTTCATCACGAATATTATGTTTGGGTTGCTCAAGCGTTTCTTGTTTGTTTGCATAAGCCTTGCTTTTTAGATATTCCCACAAAAAGAAGTCCGGAGCAGTCAAACCAGGCGACCGTGGAGGCCAATCAACATCACCATTTTTTTTAAATAACTTGTTGTGGAAAGAGTTCTCGCAGTAATTCCATTGTAATCCTGGCTGTATGCGATGTGGCATCGTCTTGTTGATACCACATGTTAATCAAGCCCAAAGTATGCAGTTGTGGCGTTAAAAGTTTTCAATCATATCACGATATCGCTCCCCATTCACAGTTACCGTTACGCCGTTTTCATTTTCAAAGAAGTAAGGTCCAACGATTCTTCCTGACCAAATTGCACACCAGACTGTCACTTTTAATGGATGTAAAGGTGACTGATGAATAATGTGAGGGTTTTCCATTGCCCAGAACCGACTATTCTGTTTATTCACATATCCATTTAAATGAAAATGTGCCTTGTCACTCATTATGATTTTTTCATGAAAATCGGGGTTGTCATGGGCGAGCTGTAAAATCCTATTGGCATATGTACGGCGGCGTACATGGTCTTGTGGAAGAATTTGCTACGTGTCTACTTCACGACTGTCAAGTATGAACTATCAATACTACTATTCGCCTAAATGGTGGCAAAATTAAGTAGTATACCTTCCCGGTGGACACTCTGTATATGGCCCTATGATCCGCAAATGTTGCTATGTCAGTCTCCTCTATCGTTGGCAGGTCAGAGGTATATAGAACGTATAAAGTTGGTCCCAGAATACTACCTTGTGGTACTCCTGCTAATATTTTCCTTATTTCCGAGTGTTCGCCATCTAATTTAAAGTGTCGGTTAGATATGTATGATTTTAGTATTTCATAAAACTGCTTTGGTAAGTTTCTTTGTAATTTATATTACAAGCCTTTATGCCAGACTCTGTCGATGGTCTGTGCTACATTCATGAAAATATTTGAACATACTTTCATATTTTCAAAGACATCTTCAATTATGTTTGTAATTCGATGTATTGTCATTCACGTGTGTCACGCTAAATAAGGCTCTGACAGATTTATGCGACGCTGATCTCTGAATATCTATGGGAATGGAATTCCTAAGAGAAAAACCTCTTAACAGAAAATGTTGTATTTAAAGATCTGCACAGGTTTATAGGGGGAATTAATCGTAAATTTCAATAATCAGACGTATAGCCTGGACAGACTGCGGATGGAGTTTAACTGGTTTAGCAAAATTCAATCAAGGACCCTATGGAAAAACTTGAATTTGCTAGTACAGTTTTGAATTTTTTGTAGTATGTCGAACTGAATTGAATTTTATTTCCTAGAGTACTTGACCGAATTTTGCTAAACCAGTTTAACTAATCTTCAGTCTGTCCAGGCTATTACTGAACAATAACTTATTAAATAATTGCGAGGTTCCTTAGTTCTGAGAAGCTTAAAAATAAAAATAAATACATACGGGAAGTTCATTAAAGTTAACTAAGCTGCAGCCAAGAACCAAATTCAAAAAGGGAGAAATGTGATCATATTTCCTATAATACTAATAATGAAACGAGTAGACAAGCGGTGAAACATCTTTAGAGAACAGTCATATTCTCTATCAAACGCTTCTCTATTACCCTTTTTAAAATTACTATCAGTGAACCCTATAACTTTATACAAACAACTAACCATCCCAAAAAACTTATCAAATGCTCACTCCAAGTAAGGGTTTTATTGAGGCTTAGCCCTAAATTGCTAACTGTATGAGAGAAAGGAATTAATGAATCATGGAGACAAATTTCTGGAAAAGAGGAAGTATCTTAAGATTTTTTATAAATTAGATTAAGAGTGCGGTTAACCAATTATAAATTCTTACCAAATCATCATTAATAAGAAAAATATTAGAGTTAATGGAATCACTGTCTAAGCGATTACTCCTATATTTTTGCAGATCATTAACAAATATATGAAAGGAAGAATATCGAATCGAACATTCAATGTCATTAATGTACATAGAGAATAGTAAAGGACCAAGAAACGACGTGAGAAGTCAGAAAAATAATTGTCCTAAAGTCTGCCAAAATCGACCCGAAATATAATCGAAAATCAATTAAACAGTAGAGAGAGAAATTAAAGTTCGGAAAAGCACAAAATTAGGTGATTAATTGAGTTGAACGCTTTAGAAAAATCCAACAGAGTAAGAAAATAATTTCGCTTTTACTCATACTACGACGAATATCGTCATAAACATTCAGTACAGGTGTGGCAGTACCGTGGAACATTTAAAACCCCAACTGAAAAAGACTAAGCAAATTAACGCTAACGATATGAGATTGAATTTGGTTTTTATTACCAATTCAAACGCCTTGGACAAAGGGCGTTAAATGCTAACAGGGCGGAAATGGGAAAATTCAAAAGAATTACTAGTTTTAGCAATAGGAATAATTTTACTCAGCTTCCACTGAGCGGGATATAAAGAGATCGTTAAAATAAAATTGAAAATATGTTACAAGTACTTTGATATATATAATAGTCAATATCCTCTTGCGATTTAACTTCCCAAATTGTCGAAGGCAAATCGACAATAGATATATTTGAAAATGAAAAACAATTTAGAGTTAATCAGGTAATGGTTAAAATTTTTATCTTTGAAATCTATGAAAGCACCTTTTAATTATCAATGCCCAAGTTGCGTACATTATGCCAAAATATCTTAGAAGGAAGTGAAGGTTTTAACTTATCCTTAGAAAAAAATTGTTTAGCGTTACGAATTAAACCTACCGCTCCATTTGAGATTGCTTATAAGCTAGATAAGACCATAAGAATTATGGCTCATTTTCCAGGGAAGATATTTGGAAAACGAACAAAATAGCATAGGTCTAAAATAAACAGTAGTGAGAGGAACGCAATTATTAAATACATAATTAAGAGAGGAATTAAAATAGTCTATTTGATTAGTAGAAAAAGTAGGGGAAAAATAATGCCCCAATGAATAAAGTGAGAGGAAAGGTGAGATTCATCAATTTACGAAAAATCTGTAAAGCTAAAACTATTAGGTTTACGTCGAGAGAAACAATTGAACAAAAAAAACAAGAAGATCATGATGAGAGCTAATACCGAGAGACAACTGGTTGAAAAAGTAAATGGAATTATTAGCAGAAGCGACAACGTGATCAATGGGATCATAAGAACACCCACTGGCAGTTAAGTAGGAGAAAGTGGGCACTACAGGATTATAGACCGTAAGGTTAGTGCTATTTCAGATATTTAAATAGCTACGAGAAAATAAAGTCTCTTGCGAAATATCAAAATTGAAATCACCCGAAATGAAAACCTCATCATACCGACAGGAAAAATACCTAAAAGACACTCAATGTCTAAAAGGGATTTTTTAAATCGAACATACGACCTCTTGTTCGTTTTAGGTGATCGCATTATAAACCGTAGCCAAAAGAAATGTCTGTTCATTTATGTAGACAAAGAAACTGAAAGACAGAAACAGCAGGTATCGATACAGCATTGCTTTAATATGCTCGTTAATATATATGCATATCCCACAATAATTATCTGGTGAATAAGCCCTATCTCGCCTGAACAAATTATAGCTACTAGGGAATAATAGACGATAAAAACGTTTCCGAGAAACAGATGATATCAACTGGGACCCCATTAAAAGTATGACGAAACTATACAATGAACAAGTTGAACCTAATTCGAAGCATGGATTAACAATTCTGAGGATAAAGAAAAGCTCTCGGTGGGTATTGCAAATCGTGACGCAATTCAATAACAATACATGCAAAAATATTTTATTTAAATAATTAGATTTTTCCTCTTAATGGCAAATTTACCGAACCCAAGCGTCAAGCAACCCCAAATGTCAAACTCTAAAATGAAATAAATCAAAAAATCCAAATAATACCGGCAATAGAAACTCTGTTAGGGAGCGATACTTATATATTACTAAAATTCTACAAACCATATTACAAAAAAAAAAACCAGGGGCGGGATCATAAAATACGACCGGACAATTTAAAGCCAAACTGGATATGGGTTAATGAATTTTTAGAATATTTTAAGAGCAATGAACTATTCTGCTAGAAGATTTTCGAAATTCAATTTCTACCAGTAAAACGTTTCCGTTCAAAATTCCATGAATATAAAATAGTTGTCGTTGTCGACTTTTCGAATTTTCTTGTGCTTGTCTACTGAAATATTTTGAAACAATAGGTTTCATGATCTCGCCCCAGAAAAGAGCCTCAAAATTAATATTTTTTAAATTTAACGTAAAAACTAAATTTGTCTGTTTTCGAAAAAAAGAAACATTTCAGCTAGGCTGAAACCCATTAATAATTGAATGGTTTTCTCTAACGCCAAATTGATGCAGAGGAATAAGATTTCTTCCTTCTATTATTGATTTGAGGCTCTTAAGGAGCAGTTTCTCGAATATGTTTGAAATTGTTGAAAGTAAGGGAACCTGTATATATACGGATTTTTGTCATTTAGTGGTTTGTTGGGTTTAGATAACATGATTACTTCAGCGACTTTCTATTGATTTGGAACGTGTTTAAGTCTGATCACTGCGTTAATAATTTGGAGTAGTTTACGTAGTTCTTTTTCAGGAAGAGCTTTTACTATTTGTCCTGTAATTAAGTCATTTCCTTGAGATTTCTTTGTATTCAGGTTAGGTTTGATTTCCTTTTTTAATTCTTGTAATGTGACAGAAGATATAATGATGTTATCCACTTTATTTACTGGTGGTATTTTTGCATCTGGTGTGTTCTAGGCACAGGCTGGGACGTGTTTTCGAGATGGCTTGCAACTAGAGAGGTACCACTCCACACTGCTTCTTGTTCCCTGTTGTTGATTTGTTCTAGTTTTTCTTCAAGCTGTATCGGACTTTTATTGGGCATCCGAAGATTAGTATTATCCTCAACTAGCTTCTGAAATTTTTCCCAGCTAGTTTTTTTTATTGGTTAGATGGTGTACTAGTTTTCCTAACAATCAGTTGCACTGATTATCGTATTAACTGGTGTGTGATACGACATAATCCCCTCGCTCATTTCTAGATATATATTGTATTGTTTTCGCCTATAAGTCGACCAATAAGTTGGCTGCAAACAGCTCTCTTCCTTTTATGAGGTTACTCTTGATCCCCAAGTAGGTCTTAATGCATTAAAATCAATTCTGATTACGAAATTTGATCAAAGTGATTTAAATAAGGATTATAATTTCGCGATAGCTTTTTTCTAGTAAATCCAATTTAAAATTAATTTTTATTTAAATTAATAAATATTTTGTATAGTTCTGAACTGCTCCGTTATTATACAGAACTATACAGAACAACGATATTCTATGAAAACTATACAACGTTTATGATGAATTTTTTTTGGTTATAAATAGACTACTATTAAATCTAAATTATTTAATTTAAAAAAAAAATTTTAATTTTAAATTGGACAAATTTCAAAGAAGCTATCGCGAACTCAACCGGATTGTTTTTAAAAAAACGTAGCTATTGATACCCTGTATATTCTTTGTTATTATTTATCTACACTTTTGTCACCTTAAAACTTGCATAAATTCCTCTTCAATTTTAAGATCTATAAAGTGTTTGATGTTTTTTTTTTATAACCACCTACGCTCCTAGGCATTTATCTATTTTTTCAGAATTTAGAAAAAATTTTATATCTGGAATATGTTGCATTAACCCATTTGCATTCCAAGTTACTATTCCTGAGAGCCTATTATGAAATTTTCGACTTCAATGAACTTCTATTATGAAATTTTCGACTTCCACCGCGGGTTTTCGTATTATGAAACTATTTTTTCCTTCGTAAAATCCGCCATTTTATGAAAGTAAAAGAGAAAACGATATTGGATTTTCCGAAAATCAAATGTCAAACTCCGTCAGCTATTTAGGTAATAAACGTTTAAAAATGTAAGTAAATTGGAAACATATTTTTACATATAAAATATTCGTATTTAATAGTTTGAATAACAATTATTAGGGCTGCAAAAAGCAGTAACAATTATTAGGGCTGCATTATTAAGATGCAAAAAACTTAGCCAACTAGAAGAAAGGGTTGACCGCTTACTAGATCTAAACACTGAAATAAATGGTACAGGGGCCAAACATTTCATTTTGGATGTTTCTCACGAATAAACGTATCATCGAATAAACGTCAACAAGCCATTCTAGAAAATCCAATACTAGAAAATAAATACTAGAAAATACTAGAAAATCCAAAACCAATCACTCTAACTCCTAAAGTCCTAATCGATAGCAAAGAAAAGCTAAAGAAACTATGAAAATGCTTCTAAAGCGCGGCAAATTGACATACCGGAAACAATTTATGAAAAAAAAAAAATACCAAAAGGACAACTTAAGAGTACAGAAAGAAATTCGAGATGGCCAAAGGGAATTAGTTAATATGCAAAACGAAAGGTGACCATGATCGAAAAATACAAATCATAAAACAAAAAGCTGATGAGTTGGAACTAAGAAGGATTGAATTAAATTGGACAGAAAGAGAATTGAATGCCAAACAATTATATTACATTTTTATTATTTATACAATTTCTTTATTTTTGAATTAAAAATGAATTCCTTAATTTTTTTTTAATAAATTCTCTAAGGATAATCAATAATACAATAAAACGTATCATTATTCTTATTAATATTTAATATTGTCGACAGTATTTGGAAATCAAACAAAAAGATCTAAAAATTGCTCCTTATCTCATCCCTGATTCGTTTTGCTTGGTAAGTTTTCGACGTGTACTTCGTCAAGTAAGTTACGTTAGAAAATATCTGGAATCCCCTGATCATTCCAAAAACTCGTTCTATAATATTACGGGCCTTTGCATGTAGTGTGTTGTACTGCGATGCCCGTGAACTTTTAGTAGCTTTACTGTATGGGGACATCATCCAAGACTATAAAGATATATCCAGAATCTCGAAAATTAAAATGATGATAATTAAATAAAGGAATTAGGCAAATCAAATGGGTTCGAGATGGATCGTAAACGTTTTCTTTCGGTGGAAATAGGAACCACTTGACCATCCGATTCTTCATCACTTGAATGCATAAAAAATCCTATGGTGTCCATTTCGCATTTAACCAAAAATTACTCGTACTCATATAAATAAATAATATTTATATTTTTTCTTTTCAAAATTATGTTTATATTTATGATTATTCACCCACCAAAAATAAAAGAAAATGAAATTTATTGCATCTGTCAAATTAAATAAAACAACAACAAAATATAAATTGGTAACTTCACACCAATTATAAAATTCATTATTGCTAACGTCATGCTTGTATTTGAGAGATCCGACCGACTAGTTTCATAATAGGTAAATTCGCGGCGGATTTCTCGATATTCGGATTTTTCGATATCGGAAAAATCCGGAATCGGAAAATTTTCTGGTGGTTGTTTGAATCATTTTAATAGAGAATCGAATGTCATTTCATTTAGAGAGTCTTACTTCTAACCTGTTGCTTATAGCTTCAAGGTATTTCTCTTGTTTAGCTAGCCGAATGTTAAGTGATTCTTAGTATCTTAGTATCTAACTGGTTTTGTCATTACCACTTGCGAGTTTAGTTTTGGTTCTCCCGTTTTAATAGCATGAGGTTTAGGGACTTTTTTGTGAAAGTTTGGTTCATTTTGTTCGGTATTCCTGGATTTTGTTTTCGCGTTTTATTTTTTAATCTTTGCAGCTCCTTAGCTATTAAAAGATATTCTGTAGTTTGCGGGATGTGTCCTCTTGCAATTAACATATTTTGCAGCAATATCTTTACTGACCGGGAATACTTAGGCGTGATGCTTTCCTATATTTGATAAAAACCTTCATAGTTTTTGCACTGCGATATTAAACCGCTGCTTTTTCAATGGTTCTATTTATAATCAATAGTGACATCTCTCTGTTGTTGATTTGAACTCCTTATTCAGTTTCGATTTTTTCTTACTTATTGATGGTTACAGCATTTCCTATCTGATGACCCTTTTGCTTGAGATCCTCAATAAATTCGTCTTTTGCGCAGATGAAGAACTCTAGCCGTAACTTTGATTGGATGATTATTCTTATCCTCTAGCCAAAGCACTATAGGTCTCAGAGTATGCAATATTAATTTTCTAGACGCTATAGTGGAATAGTGGAATAATTTGATAAACCAACTATATTAATTGGTCGAGGTGATTGCTCTTTTGGTTTAGCTAGTTGTTGTTCTAAAGCTAGTTGTTTCTTGATGAACTAATTAACTTATAGAAACCTTTCTTGAAGCTGATGGAAAAGTTTCCGCCAATTATGGTGAGTGTTCAGTTTTTCTTTTCTTGTTTGGGATTTTATTCCTGTTTAACATTCAATTTGTTTCTCTTTCTAATGCTTCTTCGTCCCTATGAAATGGATTAATGTCATCATCGCTTGCAGGTTTAGGTGTTCCAATGCTGCACGTGTTTGAACTGATTTTTTGAGTTCTTTATTCTCATTTTTTAAAATAGTAAATTCTTATTTCAGCTACTTCTGTGAAGTTATCCCGAGAAATTACCCCAAAAAATTATTATAGTTAAATATGGCAACACTATTATTTATTTACAGACTATTTTAATAATAGTCCTGATAGACAAGCGTATATAATTATTATTGCTGCATACACAAAAAATATATCACGAGATTAGCGATAATGTATAGTAATTACTATATAGTTTTGTAATATTAAATTATATTAAATTTTAGTTATAGCCCTGTAATCGTAGTAGATATTAATTAACAGAGCAAAGTTGGCATGTAATTTGTAGAGGAAGAATCCACCTTTCAATCACCACAATTGTGACTCGAGTCTATGAGTCAAATTTATAGATATAGCGTTCATTTGCTGCAGCAGTGATACAACTCAAAATTTACTCATTTCTCCGATATTCGAATCAAACTATTCCCGATCCCCAGTTGATATGGAATTGCTCTACCGCTCATTTGCTGCAAGAGCGACACAATCCAAACTTTTCAATTTTCCAGTAGAGCGATTTGAAAATATCACTCAAAATTGTTTGTAAAAATGGCGTTTTTCAAAAGTAAATAAAATTACATTCTGATTAGTAAAATATTTTTTTTTCTACTCCTGCAGATTCTAATTTTTATAATTCTTTAATATTTTACATATTTTCTTAGGATAAAGAAATAAAATTAAAATGTCAATTTCTTTCGAATTGAATGATTTTTTATATGAAATTTTATCTAATTTTCTAGAAATAACTACATAAGAGAGTACGTTTTGATACAAAATTATAAAAATATATGAATTATTGGGAATCATTTGATTCGAATTCATTTCTAAGATAATGAGTTAATTTTGAGTTGTATCACTGCAGCATCAAATGAGTGCCATATCTAAAATTTGACTCATAGACTTGAGTCACAATTTTGGCAATTGAAAGGTGGATTCTTCCTCTAAAAATTCCATACCAAATTTGTTCTGATAATTAATATCTACTACAACTTTACACCGTTTTATCTAAAATTTCACCCATGGAATCGGTTAGCCATGTTGGCATTTGAAAGATGAATTCCTTCTTTACAAACCCCAACTATGACTATGGTCTATGTGACCATCTGCGGTGTATCCACACAAAATAATAAAATTTGGTGTAGAAAAATGTAACCTGTAATATGTTTAAAAATCAGTCGCGTAATATTGTGTGAGACTCCCTGTTCTTCGGATAAAAAACGTAGTTTCCGACCGCAGAAGAGCAACAGTTTTTTAAGTGCCGTGCCATTAATTTAAATTTTAGCGAGATATTAAAACAAATATTTTGTGAATAGCTTTGACGGGGCATATAACTTTTGTTTTTTTTCCTTTATTAATTACAACGGAGACTGTGCTCATCTAGCAATTTATCTTTCAAATTTACAAATTTTACATTTCTTAAGTAATTCAGATTTGTTGGGGTGAAACCCAAAGGTTAGTCCCAAAATTAATTAAACCTATTTAAAATATAATTTTAATTTGGTATGTTTACTAGGTGGCCTCGTTTTAGAACATGGGTTTCCATGTTCCTGGAGCCTTGTTTCGTGTTTGGCGACGTGCTTTTTTATTTCATCTTTGATGTATTCCATCTGTAAGTCCTTGTGAAGGTCTTAATTTCTTGTGTACCACGGAGTATTTACCATGCTACGGAGAACCTTATTTTGAAACGTCTGTGTCATTTTGGCGTTTGTTTGCTTAGTGCATCCTCAGAGTTGAATACGTTAGGTCCATATCGGCTTCAGTAATTGCCGATATAACAGCAGCTTGTTGTATATTGTAAGCTCAGAGCCTCTACCTATGAGCCAATACATTTTTCTGAACTTAATATTAAGTTCTTCTTTTTCCTTTTTGGCATGTTCTCTCCACTTGAGCTGGGCATCGAGAGTCATGCCCAGATATTTAGCTTTGTTTCCATATGGCACCGGTCGTGAGTTAATTACTATCGGTAGATGGGAATCCTTTTTCTATGTAAAATTAATATGCGTGGATTTCGTCTCATTAAGCTTGATTCTCCAGCGCTTAGTCCAGTTACAAACCGCATTGGTAATCTTCTGGTGTTTGCTCGTTGCATCAGCAAAATTACTTCCAATGGTCATGATTGCTGTGCCATCTGCAAAGGTGGCTATGGTTCCTTCATCTGTTGTTGGAATATCCCTTGTATATAATAAATACAGGATTGGTTCTAAGACACTTCCCTGTGGGACACCGGCAGAGATTTTCTTTAGTTCGGAGTATTCATCCTCATATTTCACACGAAAATGTCTATTGGATAAATAAGATCTTAGTATGGCATAGAATTGCCTCGGCAGATCTCTATGCAGCTTGAATTCCAGTCCAAACTTTAGCGAATGCTTGGGCGACGTCCAGAAATATGCTGGAGCATATTTTTTTGCGTTCTAACGTTCTTTCAATAACGTTGGTGATTCTATGCACCTGTTCAATTGTGGAGTGCTTTTCCCTGAATCCAAATTGATGTGGAGGTTTAGTTGTCGGTCCTCAATTATTGGTTTAAGTCTTTTTAGTAATAATTTTTCAAGGAGTTTTGACATAATTGGCAGCAATGAAATTGGCCTGTATGATTTTTTATCGTTAGGTGGTTTATCAGGTTTTGCTGATTTAGGGCTTTTTTAACATTCATGTTGCTTTTCACTCCCTCCTTTAATTCTTTGAGAGTGAATGGGCGTATATCAAAATCATCTAGCTTTTGGATTGAAATAAGTTTTCAATCCGAATGGCCGTTTGCTTTGGTAGGTAGTGGTTGGAAGGTATCCTCGAGATACTCCGCAAACAGATCAGCCTTCTCTTTAGGACCTCTTGTCCAGGTTCCATCCTCCTTTTTAAGTGGAGGCACTTTCATTTTGGGTCTTTTGAGTCCCTTCGTCGCCTTCCACAGAGAATAATCAGAATTTTTTTCATCAGTTAGGCTAACTAGATATCTATTGATTGATTCATTTTTAACTTCTTTAAGAAGAGATTTGAGACTGTTACCTAAATTGTTAAGAATTGTTTTGTTCTTCGGTGTTCTAGTTATTTGCCAGGTTTTACGTGTCCGTCGTTTTTGTCTTACCAACTCTCTAACTTCCATTGAGTAGGATATGTTAAGCTTCTTCTTATTTTGTATAATGGGGGTACTTGCCAAAGCAGCATAGTGAAGTGCTTCATTGAGTTGTTCTAATTCATCTTCCAACTGGTGAGGATTTCTTATCGGCATCTGAAGATTCAGTTTTTCCTCCAATACCTCACAAAAGAGATCCCAGTTTGTTTTTGAATTTGTTAATCTGGGGGCACTCTCCCTTAGAATTACCATTTCACTGACTGTCATGGTAACCGAGGAATGACCCGATACTAGAGAATTACTGTCTTCAATGTGAATGTAGTTCTGGGATATACATACATCTTGCTAAATGAAAGTTTATTAGATCAGGTATCTTCGTTCCGTCACTGGGCCAGTATATTGGGGAACCACCAGAGTAAAATTCACATTTTGATGTCTGCCCTGCTTGAAGCAATTCTTTACCTTTTGACGTGGTAAGTCTAGATCCCCAATAGGTGTTCTTCGCATTAAAGTCACCTCCAATAATAAAATCACGTCCAAGCGATTTAAATAGTTTAAGTAGACCTCCCTTTTCAAGTTATGCCGGGGAGGACGCCGTCTTTGTTTTTTTTGGATCCTTACAGTAGTGACCTGCTTTGTTTCGTCTTCGATATTTGATTCGAAATGGTGTTTTATATTTTCTTTTATTAGTAATAACCTCTTGCTCTTTCCACTGGATGAATGGAGTGATATAAGTTATAACCCCGTATTTTAACAAACGAAGATTTAACTAGATGGCTTTCAGATATTTAAAAAAAGTCGATTTTTTCTGAATTTAAAAATATTTCTATTTCTGGAATATGTTGCATAATGCCATTCGCATTCCAGATTGCTATTTTGAAAGTTGTGTTCTTACTTAACATTTTCTGTTGGATTGCGTTGAGGGAGTTACATTTTCTTCAGTTGATCAAGTATCATGTTGTTCAGATAACTTTGGTCATCTAGCCGCTTTGTAATAGCTGCAATGGTGTTCATGTTTTCCATAATTTGGTTACTTTCAGAGCCCATATGTTTGGTTGAACCCAAACCTTTCACTACCTGCGCAAATGAACTTCTTTGCCCTGTATTGCTTGGTTGTGGTTTTTGATTCATCTGATTTGATATTTGATCACATTGAAACTCATCTAAAGCCCATTTATCAGTTGTGCTATTTTAATTTAATATGTAGAGTAGGACGGATAGTTTCCGTTTATGCTTAACAAAACAAAAACGCTCAGTTCACCGTGGCCATTACCAGAAATTTTAGTATTACAAAAGCAATGTAATTTCTTAGAAATCTTTACATCAATCTTTATAACCGTAATTATGTATAAAAATACAAAGGGTTGATATTATTTATTTTAAATTTTTATAATTTCTCTATAAAAAATTTATTTTAAAAATTCATAAAAATTGAAAACATAGCTTCCTTTTATATTATATTTATTTATGTATTGTACTGAAATTCTCAAAATTCAAAAATTCAACAAATCATTTTTACACGCAATCATTTAGTTTTTATTATTATTTTTTTAAGAATTAAATATCAAAGTTGTATATAGAGGTTCGGATGGCATTTCTTTGTCGGTGGAATTGGAAATACAGGTGGCGATACCAAACCTTATAGAATTTCTTTTTGTTTCAATTAAATTATATTTTTTTTACGTTTTGTATTTTTCCAAGTTCTGGTAGTTTTTGTGTGTGTATAGTTGCTTAAAAAACCCCTTCCTGCAACGATATACACATACAGTGGACATATCGATAAAGCTATAAAAAATTTATAAAAATTTGAAACATGAAAAATATTTTTGTGAAAGGGTTAAATCGAATGTTAAAATAATTATACAATTGTGTGGTTGAAAAATTATATTGTTGTGTTTGTATGTGTGTCGTATTACTAAATATTAGGAACCCTATCTCTATTCGTGTATGTATCCGCGGAACATAACGACAATTACTAATCGATCTAATTGTTAAATGTATCGATATATCGGCTTAAAAAAATCTATTTCTCCCAAATGTGACACAATTAAATTGTATTATAGCAATATGAATAATTCATTTTTAATAAACTATCATGAGAATTGGTGGACGCCGCATATTGTGGCTGGAAAAAAATAAAACACAATTGTGTAGATACGAATATGAAAGGATTGAATGTGTGATGACAGTGAAAAGCTTTTAATAAAATTTTCATTTGTAATAATAGAATGGAGTGATAAGATCTACAGTGTATGAACCAGGCCAGGCCGTTTATCAACCATCATATTAATTTATTATCGATTACTATTTAGTTGATATAAATGTTTATTGGTATATGGCTGTGTATGTGGGTGTATGCATGTGTGTGTGTGTGATTGCAGTTAACTATAAATAAAATATTATTAAAGAGAAATACTAGTTGAAATCACTATAAAAAATACATATTAACGTATGACTTTAAAAATTTAAATCGTCTACATTTTAGCATATGTTAGTTTTCCCAGTATGCTGCCCGCCGCCTGCCATATTCCAATACATCGTTATCGTTTCGAAATCTATTTAAATTATCGTTAATTAGCTTTTATTGTATATACGGTTGACTAAAATATTTTTAAATTTTTGATCACTTAATTTGTGTGATTTAGAATCTAAGATGCGTGTAGAGAACTAAAACATTTTTTGGTCACCCGAAAATTTTGTACCGTGATTCCTTAGAATTTGATTGAGTGATATAAAAAGTACCAAATTTGTTTTTTACAGATATGCTAGATATGTCAGGTAAATTATGAACGAAATAATCATTTTGAAATAATTATTTCGGTTTGATAATTTTTTTCTATAATTTTCGAAAGCATCAAAGTGTAACAGTTTACATAGTTTTGTTAGTCACATAAATTAAAATTCCCAAATGTGCGCGACAGGGTACAAACAATTTTTTGTTTTTTTATTATCTGTAGAAATCGTTTAATTCCCCGGGTCATATATGAAAAATTGATAATTGTATCTTGAAAAAAAAAAAAATAAAAAAATAAAAATTCGATTGTTACGTACAACGGAAATTGTTTTTTATTAGGTACATAAGCGCTAAATGATTTTCCATCACACGGTACACAAAATTTATAAACATGTAAATAAAATATGGTTTTGGGATTTTAGAAGTTGTAAGTAGTAACACTACACCTCTAGTACGTCGTCCACATAAAATTAGTTCAGATAAATATGCGCGCATTAACAGGTGTTTTTGTTATGCTTTAGTTTGATGAATGTTCGGAATCTAGACTACAAAAAAAAATTGCATAGATGGTATTACAAATACTATACACAAGACAGAAGACAGGTGGAACTGGATCTTGATTATATTATGAATATTAGAGTTTATTATGTGCAAAAATTTGTAACAGGTTAGTATAGTTTCGAGAATGGGTAGACGCAATTTTCCAAATATGTCATTTATCAGGCGAATAAAAAATTGTTCTGGGTATGTTTGTCATTTATGAACCAGTCAAAACTACTCTACAAATCTAATGACTATCTATACACATAACATATATGTGACGGATGTATTCAGTAATTACTGGGTATTGTTTGTTTGTTATCTTTTGACATTTATCGAGTGCAGACGTGGGAATTCCATTATGTGCACGCACGATTCAATAACGTGTGATTGGTAAAATTTCGCCAAACTCATTGTTCAAATCAACCGGTGGTCTTTTGGGACATTGCAAATTATGAATAAGTAAAGTTTCAATGTCAATGGTAACAATTTAACCCAGATCCCAAACGTCTTACATTAAAAATTCAAATCAAATGATTTCTAAACCTTTCACGTTTTCCGCTAGCGTTAGGCGTTGAAATAAATGATAAATAAATCGTGTTACTGATCTAAGCTATTGGCACACGAAGAAAAATCTATAATTATTTACCGTGAATTTAGTCTTAAAATAAAATTTTAGTTTGTCATATAATTCCTTCTTACAAAATACATCGAGGTGATCACACCAAAATAAATTAATTTGTTAACAATTCGTTTAATTTGTTCGCTAAAAAAATTTAACGTACGAGTACAATTATCCAAGTGGACCAGAGATCGATAATCTAAGTGATTGTTTTTGGCTGTTGTTCGTGTAAACTATATAGACTATCTTGAGTGATATTAAAGTGCGAAAAGCCAGAACTCATGTAAGTTGAAATAGTGCATTTGTTGGTGAGGTCTAAACAAATTAACGGTATTTTACTAATCCAGATCAGAGCTATAAAACAAGTGTTAATGTCGGGAAATGAGTTGGTCGGAAAACATGGTCGCATAGTTGGTTACCTTACGCGAGCAGGTACATCCATTGATAGTATGGTAGAACAAACAACTGTTGTAGAAATAGAGACAAGATATGAGAAGTTAAATTTCTTTTGAGACAATTTTTATCCCGTTGAGGATGAATTATTGAAATTTCAAGACCTTCAAATTCTATCACGTAAAAGCAAAGATGATGCGCAAAAAATCGTCAAACCGAGCAAGATGGTAACCCGGGTTTAAACAACTATAGTTTTATAAAAGATCCAAAACTCACATGTCAGGTTACCACGGATAAATATTCCAACGTTCTTAGGATACTATACGCAGTGGCCATCCTTTAGAAATCTTTTTATTGCCACCGAATAGGACAAAACTCATATATTAAGCGTGCAGAAGTTCCAGTTGCTAAAGGGGTCGTTATTCGGAAGCGCTGCTAAATTAGTAAATTATATTTTGTTCACTGAAACCAGTTATACCGAAGCTTAAGAAGAGAACGCTAGCCCATACTATTCATAAGCAATTTGTGTACACTCACCGAGACATCTGATGAATTGCTATATGTGGATGAAAAGGCTTGGGGTCTGAATGTGTGGCACGGGATCCATGGATTAACATAAAGGCTTTTCAATCTGTCAAACTAAATATGCTGGAGGAGTTTCTCGAGTTCCTTCATTAAAGCTGTGATTTCTTAGAAACGTACTCAGTGAGCGAGAATGAAAATAAAGGAACAAAGGAGGAATTACCATGTGTCAAAACAGGAACCAAGACGACGCTAATATCTAAAAAATGTTCTTCAACTGCATCGCAATAAATCATTTTACCTACAATTACAATTCAAGAGAGATATTCCGAAGCAACTTTGGTGACTGATAAGCTAAACAATAAGTTGGGTTTAGGGCGCACGCATTCTTGTCTAACGGTTAAAGGGTTATTTTCAATCTCAGCGAGGAAAACTAGATTTCATCTCTCTTCTCTCTTTCATTTCATGTAAAAAATTTATCTTCGCTAATTTAATTCCGACGGCTGAAATTATGCTCGATGATGAAATTCATCGAAAACTAAAGAACTACAAGTTGACCGATTCAAATTTCTTTCTGCCTATAGATATGATCATTGACAATTGACACAATGTGTGGTTGAACTGTTGCTGGTGTTGCAAATAACAGAAATGATGAATTGTTAGGACCATTTTTTGAGAACTCACCAATTCTAAAATGGCCGATAAATAGAAAAGTTACCGTTTTGTAAAAATATTGTTGAATAATTACTTTTCCCGTCTTACTTTACGCAATTTCTGCCAACTCGTAGGCTATAGGACCGATTTAAGTTACCATCTGCCATTGCATAGCTCCATGCCAACTTATAGTACTACTGGACATGGAATATGGGTCGGCCCATCAGTTTTGTACGCCGATAGGGAGTCGTACTTGTGTTCCTTTTAATCACAGATCGTAATTTGTAAATGCAAATTTTCTTTTGCATCCTGCCCCTATCGAACCCGGTACATCCCGATCCAAACGCAAAAGCTTTACCCACTGTGTCTTTTGGTCGATAGGAAAGCCACTTCTTGAAAAATCTAATATGAAAAACTAGGTCACATGCAGCGTGTTTCAAGGGAAATCTATCATCATCAAAGGATAAACTTATTATTTGCCGCACCATGCGGTCTTCAAGCAGAGCAGTACGACAAGTAGACTTCGAGTAGTGTACGACGGGTCCACAAAATCGACCACCGGTCTGTCATTGCATGATTCTTTATATAGTGGCTCAACCAAAGGATTTGTTCACAATTATTTGTTGTTTTCGTCGCCATAAGATTGCGTTTATTCCGCCGATTAAGAGTATCAAAGAATAGTATGGCATGAATCAGCGTAACATAACTTGGAACACTTTCTACCGTTACATATCAGCGTTTCTATCGATAAGATATTACATCAAATAGTAAAGGAATTTCTCCTTTAGTGGTTGAGGCAAGTCTGATTTAATTTTTATGTTGACGACTTATTATCTTTCAGTGAATCTTTGTGCATAGCACTTTCATTTCGAAACGAAACATCATCCTTTCTCCAAAACTCGGGTTTTACGTAAATGGAAGTCAATATTTTTATTCGAGCACAATGGAATGCTTGTATGTGACGAGTTTATCGTTCTAAAGACTTGTGCTAAAAGGTGAAATCCTGGACATTCGGAAGGACAAATTCATATTACGCAGTAGCAAAATTATAGCATTAACGTCATTGTGTCGATGAACAAGGAATTTTGAGGATAGGCGGGCAAACTCGTAATTCAATTACATTTTAGTCAACGAAGCTCTCTGTAATATTGCCTAAGAACTATGCAATATCCGAAAAATTATTAGTGTGTTTACATAAAAAATATCTTCATCCCAATCCACGAGCCTTATTGATTATTTTAAGGCAAACCTATCGGGTAATTAGTGCTAAGGAACTAATCAAAAGGGTTACGAATCATTGCTTACCTTGCATAAATTCTCCTAATAATAGTTGACAGTTTGAACAAAACTAAAAATGTTTTAAATTTTATTTCTTTATTTATAACACAAAAATAAAACTTCCCAACTTCTCAAACATCTCTTTGAGGCGTTGTTCAAAACAAATCAAAATTAGGCCAAAATTTGATAAAATTGATTTAGATGATCTTTGATTTCAACAAGACGTGTCACATGTCACACAAATCGTGAAACACTCGACTTATTGACAACCAAGTTCTAATGTCAATTGACCACCAAGTTCATGCAATTTGACACCGTCGAAATTCGGCATGAAAAATTCAATGTCAAACGTCAGTTCTAACCGAGATTAAAACATACGATGCCTACAATTTTATTCCCGACTTCAATTAAAAAAATATAAAAGAAATTTAAAATATCAACTTGGTCTAAAAACACTGAACGAGTGATTTTAGTTGCAGTCACAATCGCAAGGTTAGCTTGGTCTGTCGATACGAACCTAAGGAAAATACAGAAAAATGTTCATAGAGATAAAAATTTGTTACAGTGTGTTTGAATGAAACATCAAATTGATATTATTTGATCAACATTTTCCGTAATTTATGCATTGACAAATTCGATCAGTTTTGGTTTGATTAGTCAAAACGAGTAATTTTTTTAATTTTAACTTAAAAATTTGTACTACATATGGCGTATTAAGGTCCATTTACATACATGAAGAAAATTGTTTCGTTTGGAAATGTTTTAAAGGTAAATAAGAAGCATCCGTTATACACTGTAGTGCAGAACTATAGACGCATCTACTTTTTAGGACACTCTTTGTTTCCAAGAAAGTTTGAGGTCCACTCAATGGTGCAGTATAAAAGGCCATAGTAAAACAACAAAATTTACAACGGAAATTGGAAAATGTATATTCGCAACTAAGCTTACTCGAACATCTTCACCAATTGAATCCCAAGCTTCAATCACGGCTACTTTCAAGTCCGAAACCTTTTCATATTGCTTGTTTTCAGCAAAGATTTCTCGAACTATGATTCCCCAGATATTTTAAATTGGATTTAGGCCTGGTGAGCAGGTTGACCATTGCAATACCTCAACATTATGTGCTTCTAGCCATGAGCGAGTCTCATTGCTAGAACACTGAAGTTGCTAGTTGTGCACTGAAGCATTATCTTGCTGAAAATTTATATTTTCTGTCCTGTGCGTTTCTAAATATGGAGATTGGTTCTCAATAATGTTGTGTATCCTCTGGATGTCATGCGGGTGGATGGGAAAGAACTCTATCATTACATCGATACAAAAAGCTCCCCAAAACATCAAGGAACCGCCACCAAAATTTATCTTAATAAAATAGCGTGGTTCTCTGCGCAGGTCCCTCCAGTAAGAATGAAAACCGTCTGGACCGTCTAAATTAAATTTTTTCTCATCTGAAAAAATAATCTAAACATGTTTTTAAAAGAAATTTAAAATATTAAAAGAAATATAGTTTTCAAACTGCGAGAATGGTTTACCGTTTTCCAGTCCGTACTCATATTTCTTCGTCTGAATTCGAGGCGGGTTTCTTTATGACGAGGCAATAATCTCGGCATAGACTTAAGCTTTTGTCGAGATAGGTATGAAGATTGTTTTAAAATCCGATTCACGATCCAATGAAATACATTTAAGTGGCGTTCTCGTGCTATTCGGGCTCCGTATTTCATCAAATTACTGGCAGTTTTGATAATTTGGCACTTATCACGTTTTGAAAGCTTTTCTTTTGGTCCTCCTTTCTTATTTTGTCCGTAATTAACCGGATTTATTAAAAATGTGCAGACTACTTTGTCAGACCGTTTCAATGTCCGAGAAATTTCTCGAATACTAACACCTTCGGGCATTGCAAGGAATAACAACAAAAATAAATTCACCAACCTTAATTTTCAAATCGGCAGTCATCCTCCCCTGGCTGGAGGTTATCTTCGGGGGATGTCTGAAACTGGTTTATATTCCTAAGTAATGAAAGCAGGTCAGAGTAGTCTTCATCCCGAAATCGGGAAAGAGCTCACATGCTTGCTTAAAGGACCTGATGCCTGTAATTCGATCATCCTTTCTGTTGCAAACCTTGGAAAGGCTGGTAGATGTAGTTATTCGAACAAGAATTGAGCCAAGAAATTGGGCAATGTCGCAGCATGCGTACTGTAAGGGAAAGTTGGTGGACACAGCTTTACACGATCTAGTACACACGATTCAGAAGTCAATTTCGCAAGAGTTTTGTACGGTAGCATTTCTGGACATTTCGAATGCCTTTAATAATGTAAAAACAGCGGCGATCATGGAAGGATTATCATTTTTGAAGGTGGACGACCCTATAAGTAGGTTGATAAACGAGATGCTGGTAAGCAAGATTATTACCTCGGTACTTGGGGAGTCTTATTAGAAGATGGGTGGTTAGAGGAAGTCCACAGGGAGGTGTAATGCCCCCTTTTCTTTGGAGTGTAGTGATGAATGGATTGCTGTTGGAATTGGAGGAGAGAGAGGACAGGGGAGGTAGCGTATGCAGATGATTTAGCAATAGCTGTTTCAGGCAAATATCTGGATACGATTAGAGATGTTATGCAGAATGCACTCCTGATCTTTACGAAATAGGCCAGCAAATTCGGATTATGGGTCAACCCTTCCAAGACGGAGCTGGTATTATTTACTAAGAAATACAAAATTCCGGCAGTTAGCCCTCCTATCATGATCGGCATTAGACTGGCTTTTGCTGACAGAGCGAGATTTTTGGACATAATCTTGGACAGTAAGCTGAGCTGGAACCCTAACATTATGGAATGGGTGAATAAGGCTAATTTAGCCATTTACTCGTGTAGGAACGCCATAGATAAGAGATGGTGTTTGAAACCAAAGCTGGTACACTGGCTCTATACCGCAGTCATACGGCGTGTGCTGATGTACGGGGTGGGTGTGGTGGCCAGCTCTGGATAAGGTAACATTTATAGGGATGGTGGAGAAGGTGCAAAGAACTGCCTGCATGCTTATAAGCGAAACGCTTAGGACAACACCTACTCGTGCTTTAGAGGTTTTCCCCACCTTATTCCAATTGAATTTTTTGGTAAGCAGATGTCAACCAATGTGGCTACGAGACTCTTGGCTGTCTCTCAGTGGAAGTGTCTTCAGGCGGGACACTCGACGATAGTGAGATCGCTAAGGGAATAATTGGCGAATCTAGATTATATTAAACCAACGTTGTGCTTCGATAAAGGTTTCCGGACCATTTCTCCTTCGAGGGAATCCTGGAGGAACGGATCAATACTGGAAAACGAGGCAGTGCAATTTTTCACGGACGGCTCTAAGCTAAACGGCAAGGTAGGAGCCGGAGTCTTCTGTGAGACGCTGAATGTTAATATATCTGTTCGTCTCCCTGACTACTGCAGCGTGAAACAGGCTGAAGTGGTGGCGATCAGGGAAGTCGTGACATGGTTGAAGCATAACGTGGTATCCCTGAGGAATATCGCAATTTATGTGGACAATTAGGCAGCGGTCAGGTCACTAGAGGTGGTTTGTCTGAAGTCACGGGTGGCGCTGGATTACCGATCATCTCTTAATGAGATGAGCGAGTATTTCGCAATCCAGATATGCTGGGTCCCTGGTCACTAGGACGTCGCGGGAAACTGCAGGGCAGACGAACTAGCTAGGTACGCTAGGTAGCTAGGTCTGTGGAGACCTATAGCAGCGCTCATACTGGCGCTCAGTAAAAAGCCAATCGTCTCGACAAATGAGAGGTGGACTTGGCCAAAACTTGACTTGCCGCGCTTCAAAGCACTAGTATTCCTGAGAAAACGAGAGGTAGGATTGGTCGTAGGGATACTGACAGGACACTGCCTTTTTGGGGAGCATGCGAAGGTTGGGTCTACAGACGAATGACTTTTGTAGAAGTTGTATGGACGAAGAGGAAGAGATTTTAGATCACTTCCTTTGCTCGTGTCCGGCACTATCAGATAGAAAGCATAAGTACTTAATTGTGTACGGTATGGATAGCCTTTTGGAACTCGCGGACTGTGGAGTGCGAGATATTTTACGCTACATAAGTAGCTCTGGATGGTTTCAGCGGAAGTAAAGGGGAGATAGGATCCTGTGGTATCCCAATGGGCCACTATTGGCCTAATTATATTTTAAAAGTGTTTCTTTATACTTTCAAAGATTTCAGATGCAGTAGACATTGCAAGCTGTATCATTCCAAACAATTTATAGACCACTTTACCTTGCCTTACCTACCGCCTCACTGAAATAGGGTACGATCAGAACTAATTGCTTATTTGAAGATAGATCCGTTGTCTCGTCGATTATAATGGAAAACAACTGTTGACGTAAAATATCACTGATTTTGTTGGCAGCAAATGGACAAATTATGGCATTTACATATTCGCTGGCCTTGGTGAGATTGCATTTCAACTGTTGAGCCGGTATTGAATTTGATGAGACGTTTAAAACTAATTTTGGTAAGGAATCCATTATTCAAAATGGCAAATTATATTGTAACAGTAAATTACACATATAAATTTTCATCGTGTCTTCTTCTTAACACTTTGATTTAAAAAATTATAATCAATTATCGCGTCTTTTAATATGGGTTAGATTATTTACCATTGTCCTTATACAAATTTTGCAAAATGCTTCGCCATTCACTTGGTTGAGCCAAGAAAATTTATGTTCGCAAACATACTTATATACCTTTTTTTCTTAGACTGAAATGATTGATCTGTTTCCGTATCAGGTATTTCAGTGTGATCAACATCACAAGTTTGTTTATTTTTAGGTTGAGTTCGAGTGACATTACCAAAGCTCGATGGTTATGGGCCTCTAAAATAAACGCGAAAGTTATAATGAATTTCTCGACAAGTGATAATCGAAAGCTCCGTAGATCTTGTTGAACACCCGCGATACCCTCGGAATTGGATCAGAAAGACCGTAGTTCGTTACCGCTCGATCGATGAATAAAGCTCCATCGCGTTGACGCATTCGACGTTCGGGAGCGTACAAGTTGATACGTGCTAGTAACTCGATACAATCGACACGGGAATTGATGATGTCACGCACAAACAGCGCGGAAGCTACGTCTCGGCGATTGTCTAGACGTTGCAGTTTTAAAAGATTAAACGCAGTTGCAGTTTTTAAAAGAAGAACGTAGTCCACGGCACGACTGGATGGTAAACGTTATAGCGCGAACAAAATATACTGTTTCTGGATACTCTCAATCCACGCAGAATGACAGTGGTGGGAGGGTGACCAAACAGGATATGCATATTCCAAAATGGACCGAACAAAGCATACGTAAAATGATGTCAAAGTTAACGGGTCACGAAAGTCCTTGCAGTTTCGTTTAATGAAGCCAAGCATAATGTACGACTTTGAAATAATGGCATTAACATGTTAGGTAAATGTAGCATTAGATTCAAAGATCACACCAAGATCCGAAATGAACTCAAGCCGATCAATGGTTTCGTTGTACAGCTGATATTGATAAAAACTGGCGAGCGGATACGGAAGAAAGAAATAGTTTTGCATTTACTCACGTTTAAAGCCAGTAAGTTGTTAATTGAACAGCTGCAAAAGCGGTTTAAGTCGTCTTGTAACATTTCGCAGTCTAACACGCTAGAGACCCGGGCAAAAATCTTTATGTCATCTGCGAAGAGGAGGCAATTGGCAAACTTAAAACATTTTACAACGTCGTTAATACATAATGAAAACAGCAGTGAGCCGATATGGCTACCTTGAAACACGCCGGATGGCGCCCGAAATAATGGGGAGAAAGAATTCAGAATCCTAACAGGTTGCCAACGATCTGAGAGAAAAGAACGCAACCGGTCGATGGGAATGGAATCACAGTCGAGACTCTCCAACTTGCTAATAAAAATGGAGTGATCAATCACATCGAAAGCCTTTGCGAAGTCTGTGTAGACAACGTCAAGCTTCTGCTTGGAAGGACAAGTTAGACACGGTAGACCAACCGGGATAAAATCCATGCTGAAAAGGAGAAATTAGTCTCTTGGTATGGAAGTGCAATACTCCGTGAACCATGGACTCAAATAGTTTGGGTAAGGCAGAGAGAATGGCGATCCCACGATAATTACTTACCTCACTTCTATTACCCGCCTTGAAAATTGGATGGCATGATAATTTCCAGGGATATGGAAAAATACCAGACTTACGGTATAACGTTTGAATAGGATCGGTGGAAGACCGTCATAACCCGCTCCCTTGCTAACATCGAGAAGGAGCAGTTGATCCAGAACCTCCTGTTCGGTAAGTTTGAAATGATCGAGTACAATGGAGGTGGAAGTAGTAGGAGAACCGGTGTCTGTTGACCGAAGTGGCTTGTAAACCGAAATTTCAAATGTCGGATGGCTGACTAGCGGTGGAGGTCTGGTATGACATATTCGACAGAAAACCAGATACCTTTTTCTTGCTGTTAATGATTTTCCATAATTTTTTGGGATTGGATGTCAAAACTTGCTTGATTTGCACTACGTAATTATTGAAAAGGAACCAATTAAGGGTCTTAAATTTATCGCGGGCATTAACGAAATCGGGATAGTATTCTTCGCCATATAGCCTGTAAAGGGAATGAAACTTGTTGCGTTGTTTCTCGAGCAGCATCAAATCGGTATTATACCATGGCTCCCGAAAGCCGGATTTATTATTGATAACCCACGGAACGTGTCTCTCGATACCACTCCCGAAAAGCTAGTTGAATCTGTGCAACGTGTCATTCAAATCCCCACCGCGCTGTAAAAAATCCCAATCGGTAGTGCTGAGAAGTTCATTCAAGGATGCGTAGTCGGCCATTCTATAATTAAAGTGAAAATCGTTAGAAAAATAGTTCTACATTTAGTATAAAAAATATTTATAGTAATTGGTGTGTGATAAATGCGTCCAGTGAAGTCCAAGCACGGAGCAACATCGGCATGCAAGACGTCGTTGGCAAATAGCAGGTCCAGGAATTTCCCTCGACTATTGCTGAAGCAGTTAAGCTGCGTTGTGGATATGGAAGCGAAGTAATCGATGATAGTCAATGCTTTTTCGTCGGTTGAGGATGAAGAGAACACACCGTCGACATCGTTCCAAGATCTACCGAGTAGGGAGGGGGAGGGGGAGCTGAAGGTATAACGGCTGAGTCGATGTAATTGATAAACGTGTTGTAGAAATTACGGTCGGATCCGTACGAAATATAAACGGCGACGGCGACAATCGAGGTATTGTAAGCTAGTCTGATGCGAACACTTTATTGGAGACTGAATTCTTTACAGCAATTAAAACACGACCGCCTCTGCAACTGGTGTCAAAATCGCATCTGTCCTTTCTATGAACGACATAGTCTGATGGAAAGTACTCTTCGGATAACATATTGATCGTAAGCCAGGTCTCGCTGATTGTTATAACATCGAAATCATTGTCAAGTATGCCTAAGCGGAAATCACTGGTTTTACCGCGGATACTGGACGCATTGGAATAGTTGATAGAAGTGAAGGCGTTGGTGGTATTGGATGAAGCGACGGTCGTTGATAAACTAAACTGGCTGGTTAACGCAGTAGTTACTTCTATTCCGAGCAGTTAGTACTGTTTTAAGGTGTTACGATTTTATAATGCACCGAACTTACTCAACTCCATATTTAAACTTATAAGCAAAGCCGCTTAATAATAATTAGCAAGACAATTTATAAAAATAAAAAATATAATACAACCATGTCTTAACGCCAGTTCTTCGTAAAATCACGTATCTAGTACAAAATATCGGAATACCAAGATGACACACAGAGACATAAATAATAATTCGTTTCCCCGAGTATGTTACAAATAACCATGTCCATCTAAGGGTTGTGCGAAAAAAATGAATTAATAATTCCGTATGCTATCTCCTGATGATATTGATAAAAATGAAATAATGTACAATAAAAAATGCAAGATGATTAATCGATGTAATACTTCGATCATGTGCTAATGTTGTTGATATACTTAAAGTGTATTTTTTATTTTCTGTTACGATATATGCTGCGCTGATTGAATTGCATTAAAAATTATAAAAAACTTGTATGTGTAATAAAAAATATTTTATAACTGCAATCTTAAGGTATATGCATATAAAATAGTGATCTAATCAAGGTTAACTTTATTACAAATTTATAACACATTTTGTATTATTTGTAATTAAAGTTTCGACGTAATATAGTGGCGTGGAATTGTGCACGACCGTCGATACTCTTGAGTTGGATTTTAGCAATATTTTTGCTCACCACTGTATCCAGATGCAACTGTCAATCAATAGACATTTTCTGCTTGCTGTTTATTATCTTAAGTGTTTTAATTAAATTCAAAAAATGTTCTACATTTTAAGATTATGACATTATATTAGATCTCACAATACATGCTAAATAAAATAGTAAAAAAATTACTTATAGTTTTATCAAAGTGTTACGGAAGGTAAATGTCAATTTTGATGTAGAAAAAAAAACTATAACACTGAACTAACAATAGTTTGGGTTTCCTTTCTATATAATAAAAATCGAGTTTTCAATAAAATAATAAAAAATGAAAACTATAAATAATAAATTATGACGATCGGCGACCGTTTGTTTAGCGATTTTACGTTTGACGATCGTAGGAAATAGAAGTTATACATGGATGTATACAAAAAATAGTTTTATTAAAAATAATAATTCACGGTCCGCGAGTTGCGTAACAAAATACAGAAAAAACGCAATATTTTTTTGTTTTTGTTTTTTTGTATTTCAAATGTTTCTAAATGGAACGATGAGCATTAAAAATAGAGAAACAAAAGTAGGTATGCGAGTTAAAAAAACATTGTCATGGTACTTGGGTAATATGTCAATACGTGAATTTTTTTTGATATTTGTGTAATTTTGAACAAGTTAAAGGTTTTTTTGTTGGTGTTGCACACATCCTTTTCATAATATACGTCAGTTCTAATTAAATCGTAATTTAGGTTTGAACTCATAATATATTTTATTTTTTGAGTGCTTCTAATTTTATAAATCTAGACTCCCTTAATAAAATATTTACTTGTATTTTAACCATATTAATTTAGTATTATTTATCTTTTTCAGGTAAGTGCACTTCTGGCCAATAACATGTAATAATTGGTAAGATATATATTTTTATTTCATTTGTAAAGGTTAAATGTAACTAATAGTTAAAACGTTAAGTAACGAGCTTATAATTTATAATTTCCAACTTATTTACTTACAGTGTGTCACAGTCGTATTCGTAAAACAACATTAATAACTGAATTAGTAAAATAAAACGTATATTATTGTCAAATAAGTGTTAAATTTATTTTTAAATAAATAAACATAATTCAAAGGTCGTTTAAAAACAAGAATAAATAAAATTCATTTATTACAAATAAAAAAAATAATAATTAATTTCATTACTGATAATTAAAATCACATCACACTCATATTCGTAAATAACTACAGATATGCTACAAATCTGTTTATTGTCCAAATCAATATTTAGTTGGATACCCTTTATTTTTTTTACATCTTCAAGCCGATTTGGTAATGACCGCACCAGTTTTTCGCACACCTTGGGTTGAATTTTGTACCATTCCGTTTCCAATACCTTCTTAAGCTCTTCTTTATTAGTAAATGCGTATTTACTTATTCTAATTTCCAATTCATGCCATAAACTCTCTATAGAGTTTACATCTTGTACGATTGTGGAGGTGTCTCAATGATTTTTGGGCAATTATAAAGCAACCACTGTCTAGTGTCATAGGCCTTGTGCTCCGGGTCATTATCTTGGTAAAAGACAAAATGGTCTTTTATACCCAAGCGTGCGGTGCTCTCTGGCAGATTTGTTCGCAATATGTTGATATACACGGTTTTATTCATGATACCCTCGATGAAATGAAGTTTGCCGGCCCCTGCCGCTGAGGAACAGCCCCATAACATTACAGAGCCACCTCCATATTTAACCGTTGGCTGCAAATTCTGTTTCTTCAGTTCTTCCTTTGGTTTTCTCCATACCATTTGTCGGCCATCAGATCCGAAAACATTATATTTGCTTTCGTCCGTGAAAAGCACATTTTTCCAGATATCAAATGTACGGTTTCTGTATTCTTTGGCAAACTTTAGGCGCAGTTTTCGATTTTTTTCCGAAATCAACGGTTTTTTCCTAGCAACTCTACCATTGTATCCCGCGTTTCTAATAGTTCGCCGAATAGTTTCGGCACTTACACTTTTGCCTAGTTCCGTTTCAACTTTCACTGCCATTAGTTGGTGCACTTATTCGTGGATTGTTCCTAATTTCCCTCATAATATAACGATTGTCGAATTCGTTCAGTTTTTTCTTATTGTATTTCTCGACGCATTTTTAATTCTGTTTTCTTATTTATACCGCTTAATAATATACTGAATAGTAGAAATGCTTCGCTGAACAATTTCACTGATTTCTTTAAGTTTTTTACCGTCGTTATGATGAAAAATCACCAACTTTCTGAGTTCTAACGTCGTTTCATTTTTCTTGCGTCCCATTTTGCCAAAATTGTAAAAATTTAATTTGCTCCTTTACTAATTAACAGCTCAAAGGTTACTAAAACAATACATGATGACACAAATAACAGAATAATACAAAATGACAAATGATTACGAACTATAACGATTAAAAGACGTAGTTTACGAATATGAAAGTGGGGTGATTTTTCCGATAACGTCATAATGTGCCTTGTTTTGTGTAAATGTGTGAGTAAATTATTTGATAGATTGTATTTTGAATATAGATAAGAGTAAAGCATGATAACAAACAAAAACATTTTTACAAATAGTTTCAATTTTTAACTATAAATGAAAATTAATAAAAAATTAAGTAATTACGAATACGACTGTGACACACTGTATTTGCCGCCCTCTTAAATAAGTACGCAAAAATGTTCGAATTGAGTTTGCATACTTATTTTGACAGCAACATTGAAAACATTGTTTACAATGGAAAATTATTCGATGCCTATTTTTTCGTTATTTTTATTAATTTCATAGAGTATGATGACTCTTTCAGGTTTCGCCCGATTTTTCAACTATTTCCCTCCCCCCGAATGCAGTTTTAAACTTCGGGTTAAACCCAATATCTACTTGAAAAAAATATAAATTATTCTTATCCGAATTTTCCAATTCTCATTATAAAAACAAAATTCTGTAGGAATATATTTTTTATTTATTTATTTAATAAAAGAAATCAACACTGATTTACTTGTATGATTTCAGATAATTTAATTTAAAACAAAAATATTAAACATTCAAATAAAGAGCTTTAAAACACAAATATATAAATCAAATTTTGTTTTACCAATTAAATATTTAAAAAATAATTATTAAGGATATTTTTAAGTATTGATGGGGTTATTTTCTCCATAGTTTGTGAAATAGTGTTCCAATAGTGCAAGGCACATGAATTGATATGTTTTCCAAAATGTATGTTGAATCAATGTGACCAAGCAAAACGTTACCAATAAAAGCCGCACCTAAGAGAAGTCGTCTATTTTCAAGCGTACATATGTTGTAATCCGTGCATCTTGTTGAGTACGGAGGTAACCGAGCCACATTTTCATGGAATGGTAAATTGTGGTTGTAATCCCAGTCACTTTTCTTTAACAAGAAAATCAGAAATTTCTTTTGAAGGCTTTCAATTATTTTAATGTGTATAGCATAGTATGGATTCCAGACCGATACAGCGTATTCCAGTTGAGATCGAACGTAAGCAAAATAGATTGAACATAAGCTTTGAATATATTTAAATTCATCTGTCCATCTTTTAACAAATCCAATCATGGCATTCGCTTTCGCAATACAATTTTCAATATGCCTACTGAAACTGGTATTTTCGACAAATGTAACACCTAGATCTATGATCTCATTGGCTCCTTTTAATAGAAATGTTTGCATCCTCGCTTAATTAAAAAAAGGCTTTCAGCCCAAAAAATAATACAAAATAACATAAAATTAAAATCCAACCCGAAAAAATATATATATAGTTTTGCTCCGGATCTCAAAAGTTTGATCTTCTAATTTTCAAACTAAGTAAGTGGCATATGCTTAATAAGACTAGCAGTAAAACGCATCGGCATTATCATCCTTTTACTATAAGGATAAATATCATGTACAATGCTTTTTGTATATGATCTTTATCTTTACCACAAGGCCATTAACATACCATGAGCTATTTTTGAAAAAGGCCATGTTTGACCATGTGTGTCTCTGTTCACAGTGGTGTGCAAGCTCATCAATAAAACACATCTGCAAGGCCATTACCATTCGATGGGGATAAGGGCCTTATGCAAGCCATTTGCTATCCAATGATTTCGACTGTGTGATATATGAAAACGACCATGTTTTACTATGTGTATCTCCGTTCGCAGAGGTTTGTAGGTATAACGGAATATGTTATTTGCTTGATAAGGCCATCGATAAAACAAATCCGCAAGGTTATCACCATGCGATGGGTATACAAGTCATGTACAAGCCATTTGATATCCAATTATTTTGACTATGATATATGAAAATGGCCATGTTTGATCATGTGTATCATGTTGAGATCCGGAGCAAGACTTAATATATATTTTTTCGGGATGGATTTTAATTTTCTGTTATTTGTATTATTTTTCGAGCTGTAAGGCTTTTTTAAATTAAGCGAGAACACAAACATTTCTATTAAAAGTTTTTTATCGGGATGGTTTTCGAGACAACCTCACATAATTCTCCGACAGGGGGTCATAGTTGTGTCCATTTCCATCACCGATCGTAATCAGATGGTGAAAATTCCGTTTGCATCCTGCCCCTATCGCGGTTCGAACCCGGTACCTCTCGATCCAAACTCTTAAGATTTCGCCACTGTGCCGTTTGGTCGGTAGTTAATTTTGGGAATAAATAAAAAGAGTTATTAAACAATAAAAAAAATTGTTTACCTTCGTAGTTATTTGAAAAAAATGGGGAGAAAACGAAAAACCCCATCAGAATGTGTATCAGAATATGTAGATTTTAAAGTCTTTAAACCTGGCGGAAATTATAATGAGCAGACAGTTGTGCTTAAATGTTACTGTTTAAAAATAAGTGTGGAGTTAGCAAAAAGCCCGTACGATAGATTACGAGAACTTCTGTGAAGTACAAGACAGAAAACTTTACGTGAACGATCGTTAAATCCAGGTTGTTCTACAACAACCGACGCCAAACGATATTTTAGTACTACAAAAAATTAAAGATGAGAATAAAGGGCGGGCCATTTTTGAGTTTGTTCGTGCAGTTTGTCATTCCGGACTAAGCCTTAGGGCAAGTGATGGTGCTTTAGGTGATTTTGTCAAACGATATTGTCCGTCAACGAAAACTATGCCATACTACGAAACCCTACTTAAAAATTATTTACGTAAAGTGTATAATACCGAGTTGGATAATATTAAAAATTTAATTAGAGATGCAAAAATTAACTTCATTTTTGATGGAAGTAATGTTGCTGGTCGACAGTACACATCTACTCATCTACAGTACACATTTTAATTACATTTTATAATGTAATTCAACAAAAAAACTCGTTATTTTTGGTAGACATTATTTTTGTTACTAAGACAAATAGTGCAGGAGTCTTAGGAAAAAGTTTTATCAAACTTGATTAAAAATGGATCGATGTGCTTTCCATATTAAAGCTTTAAATACTATAGAAATAACTTCAGCAAGAAAGTTTATGATAAAAGTAGCTCTTTTCAAACATTCACTCGAAATACTTGGGATATATTTAGAACGTTGCACTCGTTGTGAAATATCTGGTATTAAACCACCAGCCGGGGCTCCTGTTCGCTGGTCTAGTTTCGTTGAGAGCTTGGCAGTGACTATTAAAATCTCACGCAAGATAAATTGTTTTTTGGAGGATCCTGACATTCGTGACAAAAATTAACAATTTTAGAAAAACTGAACTTTATTTTGTTCTATTGTATTCGGAAGACCGATTAAAGCCAATTATTCAACTTCAAAAGGAACTAGAAACCAGCAACCCAATATTGTATAAAATGGACCACTAAATTAACGTTTCCTTAAAGCTGCACATGGAACGTAATTGGCAACCGACAAACATCGAAAAATGTAATACCGTAATGGAAACATTATCAGATACTTCTCGTGCATTGATTCAAAACTGCATGGACAATTTTTAATGGAATGCTATACCTTATCGTGAAATAATGATACTGCTACTATGGAATTTTGGAAGTCGATATTTCCAAATTTTAAAATATTCATCAAATATTATCGAGTTATCTCCGCAAAATTTAAATTTAAATGTGTTCCAATGTTGGATTGAAGCGCAAGGCAGATATCCAGAATTAAGTAAACATATGTAAATGCTATTATGTACGCCAACATGGAGTTGTGGTGTTGACAGGAGCTTTAGTTATTTGGGCCATTTTCAATCACCTGAAAAAGCTAGAGCATACTAATTTTAGAATATTCATGCCAATTCAAATGCGTAGTGACAATTTAAAAATATAAAATCTTAAAAATAATTTTTAAATGTGAATATTTATTTGATTTTTAGGTGGAATTAGAGATTGCGATCGGGAATTCTCATCTAGAAAATACTCGAGAATTCAAGAACTTTTGAATGTCTTAAACTTGAATAAAGTTAAGTAAAAAAATAACATGGTAGTACTAAATTCTCAATCTAGTTCATTTTTAAGGCACATTTTTGGAAGAGCTGGCAACACTGTATTAAATGCATACAGTGTTGCCAGCACATTAAACTCAAACGTCAAACGTATATTACATTTTACATTATATGCATCTTTAGCATATATTGAAAAATTAATACCTAAATAGCGATTTTATCGAAATCAAATTCATAATTTTCTGTTTAATTAAAATAGCTTTTATATTTTAAACATTATAAAAGTGTTTAGGACCGATTTCTCCTTTGTCAAACAACGGGTCGAAGTGGAATGGAAAAGAAACCTACTGGAACAACACGAACATTTATTGCCAAATAAAAAACCAATAAAGTTAGTTAGTTCTTACAAAATTGTTTGTACAAACAAAACGTACATCACCATCACTTGAGGTAATTGTTTTCAGATTAGCTGCTGTTGATAACCTGCCGATAAAAATAATTGCTGATTGCCAATTTATTCGACATAGTTTAACTCTTCAAAGTTACAATTTTCCCAAACAACCGACTACCATTATGAACTTAATATATAAGTACAGTGAAAAAATTGGGGATAAAATCACTGAAATGAAAAAATATAATCAAAAATTCAGCCAAAGTATAAATGAATGGACAAGCTTGTGAAATAGGATGTATTTAAATGTTGGTGAATCGTATTCATCGTATTCAGATGAAAAGATGAATGAAATGGTTATACAGAAATTACACCTGATGGTGCCTGGGTTAAATTGGGATCGTTATCCGATTACGACGATGACAAAAGTGAGTCTTACGGCTAGTATGATGCATTTTCGGACGCAGAAGATGAATTTATTAGAAACTTAATTGAACTAGGAAATGTTTCGTCATTAATATATCCTACAATCAGCAAAATTTGGGAAATTGTAAACGATTTAAAAACTCTCCTGTGTGCAATTTCATTCTACAGCGATATGTTAAAGAATTGAAATCAACAGGCTCTAAGTTATAGCTTCTCCTAGATAATAAAGCGAGATGGGACAGCTTGATGCCCATGATCGAGAGATTTATAAAATTGATAGGCCTAATCAAGGGCGTTAATTGAACTGAATTTTCAACATCTGTGAGGTAGTAAGTACACAAGCTCAGCGAAAAATATTTTTGAAGCTTTAGCCAGTTCAAATTGCTGTACAGGCTCAAGGTGTTTTTGAATTCCTATTTGAGTTCCTTCAAAACAATAGTATTCTATTGTCTTCTAAATTGTTAAAAGAAGTTCAAATTGAAATTGGTAAGAAATCATTGGTTTCGCTTTTAAAATTTTTAAATAATCCTTATATTCCCACAAACGGGGATATGGATGGAGTTTTTTAAGATAGCTGCAAAAACGAATTAGTGAACATTTCGAAAGCGCTTATAAAAGGAGAACTTGTCTTCTGTCGATTTGCAATTGTAAGCTGCCCCTGCCAGTAATATTTCAAAAACTTTGAAGGAAAAGTTAGAAGATGCAATGAATGTGAGTTTAGAATCAAATAAAGTAGGCAATGATGTAGATAATACCAAGTGTGCAACTAAATTTCTGGGTTCCACACATAGATGGTGCTAGCGACACATCTAGTTTTCATTTATGTCAGAAGTTGTGCTTTGTTTGCAGCGTGGACAGTTGTTAACGATAACCAGTTGTAATACCAGCCCATATCGCAACGCAAAAATATTTTTTCTGAGAAAGTAAATGACGAGTTTTGTGCATAGCAAACAGCATTTGCGAGAAGCTTTGCTTTTTTGTTTCAACTTGGACAAAAATGCAGCTGAAACACATCATTTGCTTGAGAAGGCCTACGGCAAACATGCACAATCAAAAACTAACTGCAAAGGTTGGTTTAAACGGTTCAGAAGTGGCGATTTCGACATTGAGGACAAGAAGCGCTCCGGAAGACCAAAAACATTTGAAGACCCCGAGCTGCAAGCGTTATTGGATGAAGATGATACGCAAACTCAAAATCAACTTGTGGAGGCATTAAACACGACTCACCAAGTTCCTTCGGATTATCATTTCTTCTGGTCGATGGCGCATGGATTGGCCAGTTTCGAAGAAGTGCGAAATTGGTTGGATGAATGGTTTCGGTCCAAAGACGTGTCGTTTTATCATCCCGATGTTCATCATGTATGGCCAGAAAGATGGCAAAAAATGTGTAGATAGCGAAGGACAATACTTTGAATAAACCATTTTTTATATTTCTATTGAAATTTTATATTTTTAATTTTTCAAAAAAACCCGGAAATTTAGTTGCGCACCTAGTACACTAACAGAAATTAGTTTGTTTGGAATAATTGATCAAATATCTCCGAATTTAAATTTAATTAGAAATGTCCTATTTACCATTCTGCGTATGTCAATGCAGAATGAGCGTAGTTTCTCAATATCACGGCATTTTGTATCCAAGAAACGGACGTTTGTCCGATAGAGCTATAAATTTATAGCTTTATAGTGTTTTTTTATAGAATTATTATTAATTATTATTTGTTTATTTTATTATTAGATGTATTATTTACATTTGGTTCTACTATAAAAAAAAGAATTGTGAAATACACCTAGAGTAAATCGTTTTTCAATACTGAGAAAAATTCCCGAGAATTCTCTTGACTCTTGTATAAAAATTAACAGACCCTCGAACTCTCGAGGAATCAAGAAAGCGAGAGTAAAATATTCTCGAGATCTCGCAATGTGTTATTTCTCGGGAAAATTGCAATCTCTAGGTGTTTGTAGTTTCCAATGTTGTGTAAGAACGTTTATACGGAACTTATATAAAGATGTAATAATTTTATTACATCTTTAAATAAATTTTTTTGTGTATCTGAAATGTGGTTTTAATATGCATGTGCCCATTTGTTACCTAAAAATATTTTTCAAATAAACAACATAAAATGCACAACCAATTTTGATTTTTCGACAAGAAAAAGGCAGAAAATAAGTCACTTTACTGGCATACTTATTTGATTAGGTTAGGTTCCACAAATAAGTATTCGTTTCGAAAAAGGCCTAGGCTCTTTTCGAAAAAATCTAATTTGGCTGTCATTTTTTTAAGATTTAGGATGATATTTCTAGACATTCTAAACAAATGAATCTTATTGGCTAGCAACTTCTTTAAAATATATAAAAAGATTAAAATAAAGGCGTACAAAGCCCGATTATATAATTTCGTACATTGAAACGTCCTTACACAATTCGCGATTAGAGCTATGAAAATTGAGGAACCTTTAGTATATAAATAGCTATGTTGTCACCACAACTGACAATAAGCACTGATTACATGGAGAATAATTATTTTTCGATTAATTAGGAACCTTTTCTTGATTGCTTAAACTAACATTTCAAGTATTACTTCTAAATTGCCGTTAAGCATTTTAATTGGTGTATGTGTATATTCGTTAATAAATATAACGAATACAGTTTTGGGTGAACAAATTTTCATTGAAAACAGTCAATGATTTCATGTTGCTGTCAAAATAAGTATGCAAACTCAATTCGAATGATTTTGCTTACTTATATATGACTTATAAGATGACGGCAAATAAGTAAATAATTTTGAAATAAGCATCCGTTTCAAACTGAATATTTTGGAAATAAAATTCATACAAATTTGACTATTTATCACAGAAAACGCGGATGAAAATCATGTGATGTTCATCTCAAAACTACTTATAAAAGGAATTTTAAATTTCGTTTAATTTCATTAATTTAATTTTATTTGAATTTTCTGAATGTTAAAATTATTGCATATTTCCTCGTGAAAAGCGAAACCCGAAAATTCCCCACTGTGTCTTAGGTGTCCATGTTATTTTACTGAATTTTATGTTTAAACCGTATTGTACGAGTATTTTAAAAATATTTTATAAACGTAATTCTTACAAGGGAAATCGGTCAAACCAATCACGACCATGCACGTAACACGAGACATTGAGAGCCAAGCCAAAAGCATTGAGCTTCTAACTCCCTGTAACATTAGCATCTGTATAGTTTTACTGCTAGCTAAAGCAGTCCGGATTTCCCTAGTAAGCTGCCAGGAATTCGTCTTGTTGATAAATCTGTAATAATACAACGCCTAAGCTGTAGTCACTTGCATCGGTGCTTAATACAAATGGTCTATAGGTGCATTTTTAATAAACACGGCTTACTTTGTGACAAAAAAAACATCCTGTTCTGAATAGCCCGGTGTGTGATACCTTTTTAAAATCTGCATAAGTGTCGCATATTTTTCTGATAATGGGTTAACTTTCTGTAGTACATTGTTTTCCCGCTGTCGTCACTTAAACATCAACAAAAATTAACAATTATTTTTATTTGACAGAAATACAGCTTATAAAAATGATTTTATTGGAAAGGCACACTCTTCTAGATCTTATTAAAAAAGAAAGTTAAACAAACGAACTCTTCGTTTTTTAATTTAATTTTTTGGTGGGTGCGCATGCGATTTTTGCACCATCAACAATTCAAAAAAACTTTACTTGTCTGTTTTTATTGGAAATGAACTCCCCTATAACCCTGCTTCGTTTGATCGGCCAATTTGGGGACACCCTGTATATGTCTGCGTATTTGAGGATAGATGGGTGGATCGACTGATTTGTTTGCGTATTTAATTCTTGTTCACATTGCTCAGAAAATATGATGGGGGTGTATCTTTTCTGGACAGTTTGGTAAGTGGTTCCGCATTTCATAAAATGTTGGTCTGGATGTTCGGTAGTAGTTCTCCAGGCCTAGGAAGGATTGGGTTTCTCTGATATTTTTGGGTTTGGGAAATCTTGAACTGCTTTAACAGTGAGTGGTTTGGTTTGATGCCTGCGGGGGTAATTAGAAGAAGAAAAGAATAGCTTTAGAATTTTAGGTTGTTTTGTCTGCAGTTGTCGAACTCTTCTGTAAGTTTGGCATTATGGACTCTTAGATTTTTGCCGTGAATTATGATGTCGTCTATTTATATTTCCCTAAATTTACAGTCTGTCTTATTTATAAATTTATTTAAATTGAGGTTAAATTTAAACTTTTTGTTTATTTAAATGGAGCGCGGGAGAATTGTTATGGTTTCTTTTGATATTATTTTGGGGCATATGATTTCTCGAACCGAGAATAATACTTTTACTATACTCAGAATATGTTGTTGTTGATACACAGTTGTTTGTTGGGGAAGGAAATCAGGGTGTTTGTGTGCGTGTGGCTGTGGATATTGTTTATTTATAAACTACGAATTTATTCTTAGAGCTCTCCTCACTTGTTTTGTATAGGTAGCTTTTGGGCAAAGAAAGAATACAGATACGACCATTTTGTTGTTATCTCGTTTATTATTTCGGGAAAAAACTATCAAAAGTAGTATTTCGATGGTTTTCGTGGTTTTTGAGGTGAGTACTTGATATGGGACAGTGACAGGATGAAATGTTGTTTTGTGTGGATCCATGACACTCCATACACTCCATGCACGTGGTTAATGAATGTTTTTCATTCTTTCAATCCGATTTTAAAAGAGATTGATCGGCTTCCGTTAACTTGTTTTAGCGGATATAGTAGTTTGCCTTCCTAAAGATTTTTAAAATGTTTGTTGTAGTATGATTTTTAACAAGTGAATTTTGTATCTTTATTTGTTTTAAATTTTTGTAAGAAAGCTCCGACTAGCGATTGATACCCAAATACATATGATTGGAATTTATACTAAAACTTGTACTGTTTCTTGTAATATACACCAGTCTCGAGGGCGGACTGTTTTGCATATTTGTGAATATGAATTGCTATTTCCATGTCCACCTCAATTTTTTTAAATCTAAAAATTGGCAAACTGGCTTTGTATTGTTTGCGCAGTTTTTGAATCGGTTGCATTTATTTTTTTTTGGAAATAAAGTTGCTTGTTGAACTCGTTCTGACCAAACCGAAACTGTTACTTTGGTTTATCAGTTTCGTAGTGATGAGTTTTTGGGTTTTGGTTCTTCATCTGTGTTCCGAACTTTCCAGATGATGGTTATATGAGACGGTCAAAATTGGACGCGCCCTGAATTAAAACTGATTGAAACCTTGAAAAGTCAGCATATGATGAGATTACCACAGTCGTTTACGAGCTAGATAAGGACTTTGCTGCGAGTCGCTCTAGTCATTTCTGTAACTAACTAATTCTTTTCCTATATTATCTTCAATGTGAGGAAGCAGACAAGGCCTGGGCCCCCATGATTCTAGAGTACGATTCGTTTTTCAAATATGCTTTTGATGTTGGACTTTGCTTACTCCAGAAATGTGCTGTACATACCTAAGATTACCATCATGATTGACCTGTACGCCTCTTACCATTACACATATTTTGAGTTAGGACGTCACCTCCCCACTTAATTTGTTCTACTCATTAGAGTGTTTAAAATTCACAATTTTCCCATAGATCATCCCTGTTTGAAAGCGCATACCCACTGTTGTGTCCACAATATAAAAACAAATGAAAGAAATTACTGAAATAACAATAAACCTTTCGGTCTTAGACAATCAAAAAATGTGCCGGTACCACAAGCAGCTATAACGAACATACATATATGTTAATTTGCACGAAGATTTATTGCTCCTAAAGGATTTTATACACACATGGAATTCTTTGTTGTTGTTTTTCAATCTCTTTCTTTTTAAATGAAGACGATATATAAAAATATGTTATAAATAAGAAGGAAAACAAGTTGTTAAACAAATGAATGTACAAATATTTTATTTGTTTATAAGAATCGGTTAATTTTTGTTTTTGCCGTGCTGTTAAAAAATTTAAAGTCAAATTATTTCACTTTGAACAAATAAATATAATAATAATAATACGAAAAACAATTTAATTTTTCATTCCCTAATATGGACGCATTAATTTTTTTTACTTTATTTAATCAAGAAATCCAAAAGTAGTAAGTAAAGTGGTTGGATACTTACACATTCATTATATGTACACAGAGATGTAATTGATATAGAGATATCAGTTGATTTGTGGGGGATCGCACAATTTTATTTATTATGTCATCTAATAAATGTCATTATTTTTATTATCAAATGTGAGCTCCTTGTTTATGACATAGTGTCAGGTGCTACACATAAAATATTCCCGCCACATGATATATGTCATTTTATTATGAGTTTGTTAAAATTTCACGTACCTCCTCTCACAACCGATCGAGATTTTTATTGAATTGTATAATAATTATATAAAAAATAATAATAATTCTACGTTGGATTGCGATGGGAAAAACTACTTGTCATTACCTTATTGCAATTCTTTTTGTTTAAAAAATATTTTTTTTATATATGTAATACTCGTACATATATATTTTTATTTCTTCAGCGTGAAAATCGCAATGAAATCCTGTATTTATTTGATCTTTAGCCGCGATTGCGCTGTATCAATGTTTTATTCTTATTTATTTCGTATTATCGTTTTTTGTTGTTGTTGAATTGTTGCCAAAGAGTGCGTTATTCGTTTTATCTCATGCCGAACTATGTCCTATTGGAATTTGTTGCTTTTTACTTAAATATTTAGTTTTTCTTATTTTATTTTTATTATTGAATGTCGTCGATTCCTTTTTCTGCAATTCTAAAAAGTTCATCTCAATATTTTTTTTTTTTTTCGATTTTATTAAATTAAAAATATTTTCAGTTTTTTTAAAATATCTTTGTGCTAAAGGCCTATGGTCGATTCGAATCATCAATTTGCTATATTTCAATCATTATCACATTAAAACTTGAAATATGTGTAAGATTGTGCAGTTCGTAAAGTTTTATTATGTTATTGTAATGGGATGATACGAGTGATAAATCAAATGGATATGTTAACACTTTGAGTTATGATTTAAACAAAGCATATTATGTTTAATTGAAGATATTCAATGTTCCATTGGATCTTACGTTTGCTCATCTTAACAGGGTTGATGATTATCTGTGTTACTGACAATTAAAAGAAAATCAGGTACACGAAACTGTACGAACATTATCATATCTCGGTCTCTTTACATTTCTCATTTGAAAATATAAAACAATACCCGTTACAAAAATGTCTTACATAAAATCCGTACATATCGCCGACAACCTCACCGCCGACAGAAGATTTGACACTTAGCCAACACAATTTCGCCGACAAGCCACAAAAACGACACACCCACATCGCCGAGATCCACATCGCCGACACTCTCGCTGATATTCATAACGCCGACACAAATAATAACAATGATAATATAGATGTGAGCCCTATCATTTCATCTAGGAAATGTCGTTAATTTATGTGAGAGCAACACAATTAATGGAAATAGTTGTACCGCTAGGAATTTTGACCGCTAAGCCTAAACCCAATGAAAATACACATCGCCGTCTACAAACACCGACACCCATATCACTAGGAAGGTTAATTTAATTATAACTAATTATAAAAAGATAACAGGAAATATAAATTTTAGACCGAGCAACAAAGTTGTCGTAATAATACTAAATAACGCGGTTTCTGTGTCGACAAATTTGTGTTATGTACCTACAGAGCCAGAGAGCAGACATTTTCCACCGCAAACAAAATTAAATCTACTCACATCGCCGACAATAAATTCGCTGACAACAAATTCGCTGACTAAACAATTCCAACTTTGCGATTGATAATTATTGTATTACATTTTATTTTGGTTTAAGTTTTTTATTTTTATTTATTTGTTTATTTAATTTATAATTTTGTAAACTACACATACTCCATTTTGAGCATACCAGCTTATTCATAATGGAGTGTCCAATTTTGACTTTCGCCGTTCCTGCCTTTTTGCCACGTTCAATTCATCTTCATCCGCATTCTACGTACATTTATTTTCTAAGAAGATAAACCTCTGGCGGGAGATATCCATATTAAAAGTTTGCTGGTCCTTTGCTGGTAAACCCAATCGTAGCGTAATTAACCAATTTGTTTGAACAATGCCACTTATATCATCTATAAAATAAGAAATTAATTTTTCAGATATATTACAAATGAAATATAAATTAAAAATTAACATCATCAATGAAACTAATTACAAACAGCGCGAAAATTATAAACTAAAACTGGTTTAAAATAAATCTTTGCTTTTTAAAACCTGCAGATCTCCTAAACCTTTCGATCCACCGATGATTACATCTCCGGTGATCAGTGTGATTCATCAGCGCGTGTAGCTATTTTATCAATATGCCGATATCCGCAGTTAAACTCCGCATTATGAAATTTAATATTGCGATCGATGTTGAGCATACGTACATACCGAAAATCAGATATCGAGACAGAAGAGGACTATAATAAAACCCCTGGACTTTAAAACCATTTTTGGCAACTTCAATGCCGTCAGAGGGGTAAGATAACGCACGGAATATGAATTTTGGCTCAACAACTTATTTCTGGCATCATGTGGTTGTCGGCGATGTGGGTGTCAGCGATCTGGGTGTGTCGGCCAAATTTCCTGTCGGCGAATTGGTTGTCAGCCAATCAGCGATGTTACTCATACCCGTCTTATTCGGCCTCTTTAACACAATCACTGAGAGGTTTTCAGACATCCACTTGACATTTACCAAAAAATCTATGTTGTGTTTCAGCAATATGTATATTAACAAGTAAATAAAAAAAATATTTAATAAATGCTTTTAACGCTCTGCATGCAATACCCAAATATGTATTTGGTTTTAAAGTTTTAAACAACTTTTAATCATTATATCAAGGATATTTTCATTAAAAATATTTAAACATTGAAATTTGTTTTAGTATCAACGATTTTTTATGGCTAAGCGCTCAATAATAAAGGAAAAATAATAATTTTAATCGAAATATTGATCAAATCAATGATTGCGAGAATGATTTAATAATGCGTGGTCATCCACTTAATGTTTGCTCTTAGAATAACTTTAGCGCCTACGAAGATCTCAAGGTCGTCAGACAATCCTCCCGGTTTTACTGATGACGGACGAGGTGACCTTCTCCAAGTCCATATTCTCAAAATTTCGCCTCGGATCAACAATTTTATTTTGAACTCGTATTCGGTAAATACGAACGTCTTGGCATCTATAGTACTTAAGATCTGCCTGGTTATGTGCATTTACATGCTCTCGTATCGGAAAGAATCGAATTGTTCTATCCATAACAAAGTATCCTGTGGCTTCCGGACTGTATTTACTCATAAGCAGCGCAACGTGTTCAGCTTCATTATCGCCCGATTATCGTATGCTTTCTGTAAGCTCGACCAGTGTAAAGAGCCTCCACAGATGTATAATCGCCACGAACCGCTGTGATTGATCGAAAACCTGAGCTCTTTTTACTGATGGCAATTGAACAGATCTCCGAAGAGCTCAATGTGATTGATGCTTCTGAAAATGTTGTGGATGTTCTTCAGTTGCCCCTGAAGATTCCACCCGAACAAATAGATAGACACTGTGTATTTTTTTTTTGAAAAAATCTAGTTTCCTTTAAGTTTTCTGTTTGTCATTCTGTTGGAGATATTTATTAAAAAAAATTGATCTAAAATTCAAAAAAAAATTTTTGAGATCAAAAAATTTTGATCGAAAGTCGGTGACACGTTCTTTCTAAGGAAAAAATTGATTTATTTCTAAATAAACATAAACATAAACATTATAACTTTTTGACTAGTTGGCCGTGAGATTTTGACATACGAAATAATTTTGTTTCTCGCATCAAAATAATTGTTTCATTTTCACTCTGTTAAAATAATAATTAATTAATTTTTTGACAATTATGGCAGTTTGTCAATAGAAAATTTTTCCAAAATCGAATGTCAATTTTTCACAGATACACTAACAAAAATAATCAATCGTGGTTCGTGTTCTTTGACGTACAAAAAAATCAATTTATGTTTGATTTTTGGATAGAACTTGCCGTCAGTTGGTGGGAACACATTTTATTCTGTTCTGTCACTATAAAAGTTATTTTTGGCAACTCAAGGCTGCTGCACGACTGTGAGAAACACGCGCTCACAGTCTGAAGTTATTAACTAATAGTTTTTGCTCAATAAAATTCGTCTACATTATTTGATGTTTAAACTTCATTCGAATGAAATTGTTGTCATTGTGTGCAACGAGAAACTTTTTGCGTATTGTGTCCTATGATTGAGATCCCTGTATTACTCCAATTGCCGAAACATCAAGATAACAAAGGGGGCACGGACAATTTTGAACGCTCCCATCAAGTTTCGAGGTTCCATTCCGTTTCGGGACTGATAACAGCGATCGAGCGAAAAATCGACTAACGTTTCAAATACGTTTTACAAACGATGCACAACGGGGCCTTGGTAAATCGTTGGTAGTAATACATCGAGTAATAATCTAGATAATTTTAATGGATTGTATCGTCTTAGCAATCAAATTTAATTCCGTACGTAGAAATTAATGTCTGTATCAGTACATATCGATTATTATGGACGATCCGTTGAATTTTCTTAAAAAAGTCGGAGATGGTGGGGAAGTCAATATGTCGACGACATGAAAACGGGATTTGAATAATTAACATGAACCTGTAATGAGAATATAATTGACGGCACAAATGCTGCTCATACCATCCGA